>OZ025872.1:615000-635000 GCA_964019415.1 Ianthella basta | reverse complement strand
TGTGTAATGGTATGCATGATAGTGCGACCACAGTGTTTATGAGATGCACAGTGGCTGTTATAAATGGCTATAACTTGGGACTAAAAATGGTGTATAAACGTACACCTACACCACTGCGGACCCCTGACCAAAATATTATGCTAAATGTTTCCCCCCGTGGCCCAAACAGACATACCACATAGACAGAGCCACCGTACTACTCATGAGGTAAGGGGCTCATTCAGGCTCGCCCCATCAAACACACAAACACACACATACATACGTATACATGCAAACACACATACATACACACACACACACGTACATGTGTGCAGGCATGTCTGTTCATCACACCATATGGAATGCATCCTTAAACAAATGGTGGTGATGTACATTAAAGCAGTCTATGCAGTTGGTGCATGTGTCACTATCAAGTTGTCATAGTGCAGTACTTGGAACACAACTTGGCAAAGTCTGCTACTATAGTATAACTCACTCTTCAGCTCCTTCACATGGCAGCCATGTTCCTGCAGCACTTGAACGGCTTCATGGACTACCTCTGCAGGTTTTGTTAACAGGACTTGACAAAGATGGTCTTCCCACCACCCCTTGCTAGTCATCTCAGAGCACTCTTCTGATGTTAGGAGGTGTCTAGTGAAGAGCTCATTCAGTACTGCAGGGTGTGAATAGGTTTAAAAATCACTTGACCACTCACTGCTTCATGCAGTGTGCTGTGTACACATTTTCACTACACAGTATACACTCAACAGTTGGACACATGTAAAAGGAACCAGAAAGTAAGACCCCTCCTACCCCTACCCCTGCACTGTTATTACCATACATCAAGTAAGCACTTGTCTTGGAGGTTTGGTGAGCAAAACACATATCAGTGATTGAACAATAAGATCAGTAGAATGCTTCCAGGACTACTGAATAAGTAATTGAGGAGCGATTGGGCTTAAAGAAAGGAAAATTGTGACAGTGGGCAGAAAGGTCTACTATGGGTATTCTGACATATACAGTTGCTTATCGAATAAGAAAAATGCAAGCAAACATGGCTACCACACAGGTCTGGGATACTCAATGCTCTCTTTCAGGGCAAACACAAGCTGCTCAGACAGCTACTTGTCAGAGTCCATAGCCCCCACCTGTATCCACAGCACATGCCTTCCTACATTGTTATTTAACTAGTGGACACTTGCATGTGAGGCTGCACACACACACACACACACACACACACACACACACACACACACACACACACACACACACACACACACACACACACACACACACACACACTTCATACTCATATTGGTGAGTAGCACCTATAACACTACACCATCCCTCTACATGAACGGTCAATGACTTGTGCAGAATCAATTGCTATTCCAATGTAGCACTGTATGCTCACCTTTGATTGTGTCAGCAGTCCTCCAGCTGTACCACACCTTCTCCTTGTATTCCTCCAACACATCCATCACCAGTTTCACCACATCAGGTGGCTTCAATGCTATAGTACAAGCAAGTTCCTTAAACCACCATTCCCCTGCCTCCCCAACTCTTCTGCACTCCTCTTCAGTGATGAAGTCTTTCTCCACATGCAGAGTCTTCAGCACTGCACACACCAGTAACACAGGACAGTAACACAACACAGCTACAACACAACAAACAGACTCACAACACCGCTAGCTACTTAGTCAGGAGTAGCTGACCCTTCAGTTATTACTTGTGGGTACGTTGCACGATACAGTTAACTAAGGAATAGCTACACAGCTAGCTAGCTACTCGTGACTGATAGATAGATAGATTATTTGAGACAGGAGTACTGCGTACACTAGCGCGGATGTACATACAGGTCCTGGACCGCACAAGCACACACACTGCAATCAAGTGTAGCTTTAGAAATAGATAAATGTCGCTCACTCACAACGCAGTCAACCTCAAACTCACAGCGCCTAGTATTAGAATACCACCGATTGTGAAGAAACGGGTCCTCGCTGTCATCGCAATGACATCCGATCGCAACACTTGACATCCCTTCAGCCATCTTCGTCTCGCGCCAGTCGGATGTGCCCCGCCCCCCAGAGCAGAAGCGCCCTCCACTGCACAAGAAATTGATTTTTCGGAGCCTTTAACACGAAAGTCAGCTGTGCATGCAGAGTTGGCTACTTCTCTACTGAACGTGTCATTCCACTTGTATTTACTACTGGACCAGTTGCTATAGCTAAGTGTTTGGACAATGGTCAATTAGCTGTAACTATATTGGTATTGACCATGGCCATACTGCACAATGTGTAGACATTATACCCAAGAGGCGGCCATTTTCCTCCAGCTCTGCCCTCCCACTCACTAGAGATATGTGGCAGTCAATAGTATTAATGACATTCCATTGACATGGGTACTTACAATAATTACAGTACAGTGATGGGTTGAAAGCAATGTATGCTGAGTACCCTCCCTACACACACACACACACACACACACACACACACACACACACACACACACACACACACACACACACACACACAACACTGTATTCAGTTCAGTCTGTGGGATCCTCGTGATGTGCTGGGTCCCAACAGTGGGCTGGTCTCTTGTGGGGATCCTGCTAATGTTCTGAGTCCCTTTTGGTTGTGGCTGAGGCCCAGTTCTCTCCTCTCCCTCCTCGCCTTCCTCTTCTGGCTCCACTTGTGGTAGAGAGACTGAGAAGGGAAGTGAGGGCGTCTGCAGCTCAGCAAGGACTGCACTACGATCCCCAGCACAAGGAGGGCTAGCCACGCCAGACACAGAAGGATTTCTGAAGTGCCAGGGGAGGGGAGGGGGGGAGAGGAGGGAAGGTGTGAAAGGTGGGGGTAGTACTTTGAGATGAGGTGTTGTGAGCTTACAGTATATGTGTGTGTGTGTGTGTGTGTGTGTGTGTGTGTGTGTGTGTGTGTGTGCGTGCGTGCGTGCGTGCGTGCGTGCGTGCGTGCGTGCGTGTGTGTGTGTGTGCGTGCGTGCGTGCGTGTGTGTGTGTGTGTGTGTGTGCTAGGTTAGCTGACCATCGAGCTGGAAGGGGTAAGCTTGGTACATTTCAAAGTCAAATCCAGCAATGGTCGCTCGGTTGAGGAAGTTGGTCCAAATCAGTCGGAGAGAGGTCAGCAGGAAGGTGGATATGGCTGGAGGGGGCGGGGGAGTGGTGAGGGGTAGGGTAAGTGGGGGTGGGGCATGGGGTATTAAAAGAGCTCAAATTGATGTAATAGTACATGTGAACAAAGAACTACATCCATTCCAAATTTGAAACTGATTTGGAAATGGGACTGTAGCAGTTACTCACCAAAAATGACTGCTGTACTTCCAAGGAAGGCACACACAATTATATTAGTCTGTACAGTGAAGAGTTATAGTGTAATATGTATAAAATACATCAACACAGAGTGCATGCATACATACACACACAGACACCATTACACAAGGTACGACTTGTTACACAAGATGGACTAGTGAGATGTGTTCAACACACAACACACACAACACACAACACACAACACAGAACACAACATACAACACACACAACACACAACACAACACACACACACACACACACACACAACACACACTTGTACCACACACAATTCTTGTCATGGCTTCCTTGTTGCACTTTTTGCAGCAAATTGGGACCAGTTCCAATATCATAAATGGAACCAGGAACACGATAGTGCCACAGACTTCAGTCAACCCATACACATAGGGTATGTCCAGGAATGAGAGGAAACCTGGAGTGGGGGTGGGGCAGGGGGCGGGGCATGGGGTGGGACAGGGGGCGGGGCTGGGGGTGGGGCAAAGGGTGGGGCAGGGGTGGGGCAGTGGTAGGGAAGGATGTGGGGCAGGGGTGGGGCAGGGGGCAGGTAGCGGACAGGTAACTAACGGTGGGGTCTCAAAGAGAATCATATGGTGTAGTGTAGTGTGGTGTGGTAGGACTCACCTAGTGGAGTGAACAACAAGATGAGGGTGAAGTGGAAAGTGGCAAATGCAGCAAAGATGAAGACTAAAGTGAAGTAGTGTCCAATGAAGAACCAGAGGACAGTGATGAGGGCTGTTGGGATGGCAGAGAGAGCAATGGAGGAGAGCTGGACAGCTGGGGGAGGAGAGGGAGGGGGATGGGGAGGGAAAGGGGGAGGGAGGGGGAGGGGGAGGGGGAGGGAAAGGGGGAGGGAGGGGGGAAGGGGGAGGGAGGGGAAGGAGAAGGAGGAGGGAGGGAGTGAGTGTTAGCGTCATAATTGAGGAATCTTACTATAATGCACCGGATCTTGGTTTGTATGTATGTTTGTTCAGTCATAAATCGACGCCTTGCAGGGAATCGGTTCAAGACGCTCCATGCCTGTTGAGGGACTGGACAGGCATGTTCTTAGAGGAGTGTTGTTCACCTAGCTGCCTTGCGGCCAAAGAGCGCAATTCCGTCGTCTGTACTCTGCAGGCTAACGCATTATTTTTAAAATTATTGGCCCTTCCACTACCGGCCATTGGTGGACTTGATATGAGCCATACCAGTTAAGGGAGTGGGGGACACAAGCTTAGAGGGGTGCTGTTCGCCTAGCTGCCCTACAGCCAAAGAGCGCGCGCTTGTGTGTGTGTGTGTGTGTGTGTGTGTGTGTGTGTGTGTGTGTGTGTCAGTAACACACCCAGCTCAGACCATCCCGAGTGCGCTTCCAAAATGCAGTACAACACAAATGTCCACATTGTCAAAGTCAGAATGGGAACCTCTGAGGGTGGGCATCAAAATGAACAGCAGCCAACTCATGCAACATAACACCGTGACTACACTGCTAATTACAGGGAACTCCCCATGCTCACCAATTTGGAAGAGGCGGTGTCCAATGAAACATATATAGAGTCCAACCACTCCAATAAGGGCCCCCGTTACCTTGGTAACAATATTACCTGCACAGAAATGGAGTAACCTCTCCAAAATGGCTCCCTCCTCACCTGACATGGCACAAGCCAACAAATGGAGGTGTGTGTGTGGGCATACCTGAGATGATGCAAGTGTTGGCTTCCTCTGAATAATCACATGAGTACGTTGCCATGGGGATGTAAGCCCCATACCGCCCCTCCCCGTACACCAGCATGTTGTAGACCACCCCCTGTTCAGGCATGGAGTCAAACACCACCCTCTTGGGTGTCCTGTAGGTGAGGTGGAGGCCTAGCACCTGTATGGGGGGAGAGCACATCACATCACACCACCACTTCACACACAGCACTCCTTTACAACTTAACCACTCCCCTTCCCCTCCCCTCTTCCCTCCCCTCCCCTCTACTCTCCCCTTCCCTCCCTCCCCCCCCTCCCCTCCCCCTTCCCCTCCCCTTCCCCTCCCCTCCCCTCTCCCCTCCCCTCCCCTCTCCTCCACTCCCCTCCCCTCACCACCTGTCCATAGCTAGTCACACTGTCCACAGTCAACATCCTCCTGATCCCCTCAAACATGGCCTCCTCACTGTAGCTCCTCTCTGGAAGGAAGTACAGATAGCCGTAATAGGACAGGTCCTGGATGGGGGCAGGGGGTGCGTCACAGGTGGGGAGCCCTTTAGACCCATTCTTGTAGCCCAGGTCTCCAGCTTGGAAGGTGACGGTTGTGGAGTAGTTTGTGTGTGTGAGTGTGAGCTCGGCATCATAGAGGAGGTTGGAGGTGGTTGCGCAAGCACCAGCCACTGGATCTGTGAGAAAGGGTTACCATAGCAACAATAATATAGTGACACCTCCGATAAAGGACACTCCGAAGGAGGACAAACCTTCGAACAATGGACAAACTGATAGACTTGTATACACACTTTATGCAAAATAATCTCCGAAAGAGGGCACCTCCCTACAAAGGACAAAATGCTGGGTCCCTAGTGTGTCCTTTCGGAGGTTCCACTGTACATACAACAATGAATACAGTGCAAGTTAACATATGGTAATACATGAAGTGTCCAATTCAACACTGGACGTGATTGCAACGACTTCATGGGTGAAGGTGGAGGTGATGACATTGACCCTCCCTCAATATGGCAGGATATTGGGGGAGGGTCAATGTCATCACCTCTGCACTGCCCCTCCCCCTCCCCTTCCCCTGCCCCTCCCCTGCCCCTCCACTGCCCCTCCCACTGCCCCTCCCCCTCCCCCATATGCTACCACTGCACTCACCATTCATATAGATTGGCACAGCAGCAATCAGTGCTCTAACTGTCCCATTGGTCGGACCACGTTTAAAAGTTGTATAGAACTCTGTTTGGTTCTGCTTGCTACTTCTGAACTGGACCAGTCCCACGTGTGTGCCATTGGTGGTGGTCTTGTGGGGGAGGGAGAGGGAGGTACTGAGGGTCACGTCCCGACTATGACTGTGAATCTGGAATGTGACTCCAACCACGACGGGGACACTGTCCATGTGATAATTGACCTTGAAGTGGTGGCACTGGGATCCATTGTGGGACATGAGGAGAGTGTTGCCAATGTCAATGGAGTAAGTGACACAGTTGTCTGCAGAGGGAGAGGGGCTGTGGTCAAAGGAGTTGACTGTGTCTGCCCCAGCACTCACTGCACTCCACACCACTTCACACATGTACACCAGTGAAGGCAGTGAGGAGTGGGCTTAGCATGCTAAGGACATCTAAGTGCATGCCCAGACGTACTTCTTCAGTAATGTCTGTAACCTGTGGGAGATGGGAATGGGGACTCTGTGTGCTTCTTAGCAAACTCCTTCACTTTGAGTAGACCAATCAGATTGCTCAATCAGTGTTACCATGGAATGTATGATAGGCTGATAACTCCCATTCCCATCCTTCGTGGCCAGCACAAGTTGTCCAGGGAATCAAGAGCATAATGTTGAACTTGAAAGAGGACAGACTCTGGCTTCAGTTTCTTCCCACTTGGCCCAGATTTGAACTCAAGGACAAGAAAGGACAAATTCCAACTTGAGTTTCTCTTCTTTGGCCCAGATTCAAACTTGGACCATGACACTAAAACAAAGATACACAAAAAATCAAAGACAGCACACAACCATACATCAATGACTCTCCATACAACACACTCCTGTACTCCACACTCCTAGCTACTTACCAGTCACTGGTACACTCACTACGTCCTGAACTTCATCGCACTGTACACTTAGGCCAGCAGCCCTGCAGCCATTTTAAAAGGAACAGGGAAATCCCCTAGGTTATTGCAAGAACTGTTTGGTGCGTTCGCTTGGCCGCCATTTGGAAGAAACAGGGGAATCTCCAAGTGTTGTGCAAGGGAGCTGTACAATGGAGTACGTGTCGTTCGTGAAGAGAGGATGGTGTACAGGTACGGAGCCACACAGGTATCGAGCCTCCTCCGTGGAACACCTCTCCACCAACACCGAACAGGGAGGTCGAAGACTCACCGATCCAGCTGTCTGTCAACCGCTCCAGGAGGAGTTGGAGAGGTGCTCTACTCAAGACGTGGTCGGTGAGACGATATGAGTCGTTCGTGACTGCTTTCCCTGCTCGTGAAGCGGTAGACCCACTTGACTGCATCCCCTCACCTCATCCTGGACCAACCACAGCAGATGGTACTGACGGAACACCAGAAGTGAGCAGTCAAGAGTGAACTAGCTACAGATGTGCCAATTGGTGCTGGGGAGGGGGAGGGGAGGGGTGTGGTGGGAGTGGTGTCACTGTTGTACGTTGCTAAGCAACATGATGGGCACCTCTGTGATGGTGTGATGGGGGTGGAGTGACCATTTCTTACAGTTTGAGTGAGCAAAGGACAGGCCCGAGTGCCCTCATTAGAGAGGTGTCCTTATTTCAGAGGTAGTTTTGTACTCATCCCTTTATTTTGCGAGCTTCGTGAGGTCATCGGCATTCGCTAAAACATATTCTCACAAATATTTCATGCTTTGCAGTTCCAGTATTTAAATAAATTGCAAATACTACCAATATAAATAACCTGATGACCATTTGTGAAAATAAAATTGCTAATTACTCTTCCCAACAGTGATTCGCGAAATTTTTGTCCCGCAAAAATTAGAGCTTACACGGTAGCTGGGACAGTAGTCCGGTCCTCATTACAGAGGTGTTCTGAACTCAGGGTGTCCTTTCATATAATTAAGATTCCACTGTACACTTCACTGCTGTCTGTGATAGTTTCTACAAGAATTTTTGCTTGGGGATTTGTTAGAAAGCTTGCCTGTCATGAATCAGTGACTGAGACAATAATATGTAAACATTGACACTGTTATCATGGAATTAATATGGAGGGGTTTGGTATGGAGATAAGGCAACCACAATATATTTAGCCAGGTATAGTGTCACTATATTAGCTATTCAGGCTCTTGGCTCACATGGGTAGCAATGAGTAATGCATTATGTAGAGGTTAGGTCATCTCTGGCTGAACACACCTCTGTGTAAGCACTAGACAGTGGACCTCGTTTTGCAGTTCTTCACCAGAGAATGAAAAGAGCCATACACATGCACTATATATTCCTTGACAGATGTATACGTACAAGCTTCGATCAGTCGGTGGCATGAGGATATGATTGAATACTGCATTAAATTTGGGGTGTTGTCGTCAGCTAAAGTGAAATCAGGTCTATGTAGAAATAGCTAGCTACTGCACTACACAGCAATAGTACCGGCTGACTATACACCAGTGATCGAGATACTGTGAATGCTGTGCATGTGCAATTTAGAATATTAAATAATACAACTGCTAAAGTGACAGGTTTATTCTATTGTTTGTTCCAATACTTTTGTAAAGATTTCACTGCCACTTCACTATGGTCTCCATGTGTGATGAAGGGTCCCTGTTCCTCATTGGTTGGAGGTCAATGTACTTCCCCACTATGCTGAAAGTGTTCCCACTTTGGACCCAGCACGAGAGGTGTACGGAGATCTGTATGTAGACACGAGAAATAGTAATCACTTGGGACTGACCGCAATCGGATTTTTCCATGATTGCACTCTATGATGTGGTGAGGAGAGTGAGCAATGTACTTATTGGAATGCCAAACACAACAGGCAGTTCAATGCACTCATGACCAGAACACCAGCACACCATGCAGTACTACACATTAGTACAGCTGCTGTTTACCTATAATGTAGCTAGCTAGACTAAGTGTTGTTAGTTTGTGAACGTCTCCTAATAATAGTACCCATAGCTTAAGCTGCCAATTATTGACTGTTCCCAAATCATCTGTAGAGGTGTGCAAGACTTCACGGATGTTTAATGAACAATACAGTTACAGAGTGCATACTGTTTCATTCGTGTTACAATGGTACATAGACTATCTTAATTAGCATTTCCGAGTGTCACTGATTAGTCAGTGCCCGGTGCATGTGGGAGTTTCAAAGGAGTCTTTGGATAGAGCCTGTCCACATCAGTATATAAGAAGGGAATGGATCAATGGCTGTTAGTGGTGACAGTGACCTGGCTGCTAAAGGGTCGGCTAAAGATCTGGAGGTTGCCGGTGCTGGTCCGGTTCACTGCCATTTTTCCCTTCCCCCCTTCTTTCCTTACCGTGTGTAGTTCTGAACGTTATCTTCATTGGTCTGACTCATTGGTGCGTGACTTACCATAGCAGAATGGTACCCTGCTAGTATAATTATAGTTTGTTCTCCATTCAGGCAAAATCGCCCTTCTTACTAATCAAAGGGATTTATTTCAATATCTGTTTTTCTTTTGCAGCTGACAGTCATTATTGATTATTGTTTCATTGGACTTGCAGTTATCCGCTTTGAGTTATTGGTGTTCAGCAATTGAATTTAAACTCACCATTCTTACAGCAGCTACTTTCTGTTGCTCCTATACAGATACTGCAAATTAATGGCATGGGCCTGACTTGCTGGCAAGTGACTCACTGTAGTTAGAAACTTGCCAGAGGTGGATGCACTGCTATTCTATATTATGACACAATATATGTAACTCAATAAGCACAGTGATGTTAAATACACATTGTATGTAGTGAAAATTCTACTTAATACCATTATATATACCTACCACTGGAAGTCAGTCGCGGAGATGTAGATGTCTGTGAATGGCTGCAAGAATACTCAGTAGGAAGACTTTGGGAATACAGACGTGATCGGAACATGTCATTCATTGTGCCAACCGAAACATCTTGCACAGGTATTGGATAAGCTCGATCAGGCCCACTGGGAGAACAGGGGCCACTTGGAATCTGTGAAACTGATTAACAGAGCACAGTCCAATGGCAACACATCAGACTACTACATGCTGCCTGTACATATAGATGTATTATAATATATATGCCGTTACCAAGGAAACCATGTTTCATCTGGCCTAAACGTCCTATTTGGACATGGTTTCCTTGGTAACACTGTATACATTTTAAATGCCACATTTTCCAGGGGATGTATTGGTGATATGTCCCCTTCAAGTGTGGAATATATATTGTGTATACTTGCACTGTATTTATAATAATTATATATATAACTATAGCTCCATATGCATAAAGCATACAAACACACTCACATGAGCAGATCATGTGCTAAATGCTGTGCTCTTGGCATGCGAGCTGCATTTGGGTTGCTGCATATGCATCCTACACAAATCATAGCACCTATAGTGTACTCTGACCTTTAGCAACTAGTTCAGATGGTGTTAATCCACTAGTATTCAAGTAAAGTGGAATCTCATTAACTGGAACCTCCAGGGGACGTCATGAATAGTTCCAGTTACTGAGAGTTCCAGTTAATAAAATTCATTATAAATTTAGTAGAGTGTAGGGCACATGTTATGACATCATTAAAATGGCCGGCGGTTTATTCACATGAAAGTAAATGTAAATAGTACAAAACAATCTAACTGACGGAGCGAATGGAAATGCTCTTTGGTTTTAATGCTTACTTGCATGTGGACATTGTTAGTCGTCAGTGGCTATTCAAGTACCCTTCAAGCAAGTTCCTTGTAACCTGTGTTCAGTGGCGCCCATGCTTTCCCAGAAAGGCTTAGTCTTGCAGACCCTTTTCTTACGGTCTTGCATAACCCGCCTGTGAGACTAAGAAAGGCTACGAAGGGAGCTAGAAATGATGGGGCTATGATTTATTGACTCTTTATAGTACTTTTGTTGTTGTTAAATGTTGCTGAAATGATTTTAGTAATATGTTCCTCTAAAAGTATTCCAGTTAACGCGATTGACCTTCAAACTAACGAGAGATTTTCTATACTGTTGCATAGTGCTTGTCTAGGGGCATCAAACATTGTTCGATTTAGTGCGATGTTCGAGTTAAACCATAGTCGAATTAATGCGATTCCACTGTTACAGTAATCCAACTACACTGGTTGTGCTGCAACTTACGCTAGTTTATTTATTGATGTGTACACTAATGAAATACAACTGCATAATTATATACTGCAATATGCATGTGGGACATGTCCACTGCTAACAAAGTTTGTTTATAATGTGAGCTGTGCAGTTTCATCGCATTCTTCGACGTTACCATGGCTATGCATGTGACTGCATGTGACATGCATGTGATTTGAAGGCCAAATTGTACAATAACGTGGCACCCTGTCATACAAATCTGCATCAATCATGAAGAAAAAGTGTTCTTATAAGCAACTAGACATCATGTGTGCAGCTAAGTTGGCTATGCTGTCATTTTACACGGCTTTTATTAAGTGTTACAGCACTTTAGCAGGAAGTCATGGGAATATTCTGTGACAATGGCTGGTTGGGAAGGGTGTAACAGACCGTGTTGATAAATCATTGTGTGGGAAGTGGACTTGCGAAGTAAAGGCACAGCAAAAGGAATTTGGTTTTTCGCAATACAATTCTCTAATGGATCAATTATTTATCGACTGCGGACACTTGGAAAACTTAGATTGTCTGATTGCATATCGTAGAAACACATGCACTCAATTTATCAACAGCAGCGCCTTCATACAATGATGGTAGCTATATAGCTATGTGCAGAAGACATGCAAGTGGAACGTAGTTGCAGAGGATCATGCAAACTTATGTACAAACTTTAGGTACTGCCATACAAATTGGAGTGCAAAACCTGAGAAAGCTGAGGTTAACCTTTATCATGTGCATGACTGCAGCAGTTCACGGCCAAACAAGTAGCTACTTTGAGTTAAAAACTCTAGGGGCACTGGGGCATTCCTGAACAGTCACAAAATACTTGCTAGCAATTTCCTGTGTATGTTTAATAGTTCAGATAATTGGAGATGCAGCACTGTTGATAGCCTGAAAGATCATCAAGACTTTAGTTTGCAAGAGTTCGCCGTTCAACTTCTGTTGTATTTGGGACTGTACCTCGCAGGAGAACATGCAGTTATAGGGAAGCTTTCTACTACAATGTAATTACTTAAACCTGTTCTAGAAACATTTTGTGTCCCTTGGATACATGGCAAAATATGAAGAAAAATGAGCCTAGCAAACAGAGAGCATTGAGCGTGGCCATTTTACAATGTCCGTCTATATTTGGAGCTGTATCTCGCTTTCATTAGACTTGTTATTAGTAGCACTCCATTAAACATGGTTATGAAAACATTTCTTCCGATTGAGATACGAAGAAAGGCCATTAAAGATGATTGTAAGCCGTGTAAAGAACAACTTGAGCACCTCCAGTTGCAATGACAGATGTATACAGTGAAACCCCGCTAAACAACCACCTCTATAAAACAACCACCTTAGAAATAAGACCACTTTGGTTTAGTCCCAAATCCATTTATACATGAATTATGCTTCTCAGAATTAAGACCACCTCGAAAATAAGACCACTTTTCATGGCCCGGATGGCGGTCTTATTTCTGAGGTTCCACTGTACATCATTACACATTTGAAGCCATATGAATGCCTAAAACTGAAAACAATAAAGGGGTGCCGAAGAAATATGCTATTTACATAATCTAGGCGGCAGACACCAGGAGGTATGTTCATGCATGTACATGCCCATGCAAACACTCCACCAATTGCAAAGGAAACCAATAATGTAGAGGGTCAAGACCAACTTGGGCAGAAGTTGGAGCAAGACAGAGCAACCACATGTTGCGTGTTAAGTCTGTCCTTGTGCTACAACAAAGCCCCTTCACTGATTGCCTTCCCTCATATGTGGCACTAGCTATTATATCTTCAGTGTACATATAGTCCTAAACACTTCACTTATATGAGATATATATAGCTAGCTATATTTGTATAACAGCTCAAATGTAGTCTACATGCAGCTGCTGACCTTCCACTTGATTTGGCCTTGATCTATTCACCTTTCTGTTAAACCTCTCTTCATCTTTCCCAGTTAAAACGACATTGACCAGTCTGGACTGGCTGGAAGCTGGCTTACCCTCCATGTGGATGTTGCCTTCATGAATGCTCAGGAACTGAGCCAGTGCAGCGGGGACAAGCACCTCAACAACATCCAGCCAAAATGAAACATACCATAGTTTTCCAGTTGGAAGTGTTTCATTGGGATATTTTGCAGTCGGGCAAATCTTCAACCCCTTCACAGATTGCGGCGTCAGCCCAACCATTTCAATGAGAATCTCCTTCAATTGTTCTTGCATCTCAGAAAACCTGGGCTTTATGTCTTCTTGCTTAACATTGTCAGCGAAAGTGAGGGCGATAACAGTCTGTTCCCATGGCAAACCAATCTTATGGTATTCCTTAAACGTGCGAATAAGACCTCTTCGCATCCTTGTCTCTGTCATCTTCAAGCAGTAAATTACCAGGTGGATTTTTCCTCTTGCGAGTAGACTCTTCATGATCTCCAGATGCTTCTCCTCATCCTCTTCTCCCCGCACATCATCCAAGCCTGGTGTGTCATACACAACTACTGGCACTCCCTCCACTGCAACCTCATGTGGGGTAACTTCTAGGGTCTCCGATTTCATGCTGTGCCCAACTGGTGCAACCTCTTTACCCAAGAGGTTATTGATAAGTGTAGACTTCCCCGTTCCAGTCTCACCAATCACAAGAACACCGAATATGGGACAGTCCTTCTTCAGTTGAGAGAAAACACCTCTAATGAATTTCCACTGCCTCTTCTCATCTGTTGGGCTATATTGCTCCTTTGCTTGTAATCCTGCAGGAAAGATTTGTGCCACAGGCTGCAGTGTGGAAGGGAATGGAGTAATCATAATCACCATGCATCATTCATTACATGCACTAGTAATTTAGTAAACTATAATGTACATTTGTACTATAATAGATCCTGTTGCCATGGTAACATACATCTTAATACTACCTATATCCAATAGAAGTACAGCTAGCTAGCATTTTTGCAGTAGACTATCTTATAGATGCATTTGCATGCACTCCACTGCAGGGTACAAAACAGTCCAGTGAGTGAGGCGAAGTGTGCATCTAGATCCCACGTGTACAGATGCACCTGCAGGCACATTGTAGGGTGCATTTAAAATCTTCCCATGTTGACCTAATTTATATGCAAATACCACAATGATAATAAATTGCTAATAAACGGTACTAATACAAAGCACAGGACATGTGCACGTGTCAGAAGTCCCTAGTGGTTAGAGTGACCATGCGTCATACTGAGAACAGGTGTGCTGAGCCTCACAGTGGCAACCAATTCACACCCCTTTTTGGTGTGATGGGTGCACCTTATTTCAAACAGTGTTGATCATGAGCTGCATGGTCACATTGCACCATTCCTTAACATCAGCATCCATTCCTTACTAACCACTACTGTAGTCTCCCGCTAAAAATGAAGTGCTAGACTCACACGACGCAGGTCTGCTTGTGGGTGCGCATATGGCTGAAGAGCAATGTTTGCACCAACAGTGTATTTCTCCTCTCTACCTGGCGACTGCCTGCCAATGCAACTGCAGCAACCCCCCATTGCTGTACAACAGTTGGAGGGAACAGTGAGAGTATACATGCTTCACATCAGGCATTACATTATACACTAGTATAACCAGTGGAGTATATGTGTCCTCCAGTAGTATTATAATGAAATGTATAATAATTTATATTTTGAGTGTGCTTACAGGTATGGTGACATAGGATTTAATGTCCCAACCGTGTGTGTGGGCATAAATATATTTTAAACAATACTCAATTAATTTCTAGACCAGTCATGTTCCATCCGAACTAAAATATGCAGTCCTATGCAAATCCACATGTAACAATGCATGGAAGCATTCTTCCACTAACTTAACTGACTATACCAGCTTTATATCATTGCATGCACACATTTGCTCAAGTATGCACTGATGGTCACTGTGAAGTCATTAACCATATCTGTAGACAAAATTTTGCTATGACATTGCCTTTTAATGCAATGCATTTCTTCGCCTAGGGCAGCAAGGAAATTTAATGACCTCACAAGGTGTTAGCTTCTAATTGCTGCAGGTGATGTTTTCTAAGCTGCATAGTCACTTAGAAAGCAGGTCTTAGGTGCCTACCCTACACTTGTATGTTGATCATGTATGTGACCCCTGCTATAGGCAATTAAGCCGTAATGAACTATTACGGGATTCTGGTAGTTGACAGTGATGATTTGAAGCATGCTGGACGCATATCATGATGGCATGCACTCAGTTTCCTTAGTGGTCAATGGTCCATGGCATTAATATTCTAGCTGATGTCATGTTGTTGTTCTTGCTATGCTACAGTATGAAGTCCCTACGTATACAAGCCCACGCTAGCTACTACCTTTTACTATAATTATTTTATAGCTATCTCGTTGGTAGCTAGTTGCCCTCGGCACTGAGCTATATCCACACTTCAATTTTCAAGGATTATTCAACGAATTACCTCACCTTGCGCTACCTGCTTCTGCACCCCTGTATTGCCTCTATTCTCCCCGCCGTGAAGCTATCGAGCTTATAATAACTGGTGGTGGGCGGAGGGACTGTGACACTTGTCCTATATCATCCTTGTCCTGTATCATTATTATGGGGATAAATTGAATCCGGAAAAGTGTGTAAGGACATGAAATGTGGTAAAGATGACCTGTGGTACTCTATTTCAAGACAGCTTGTGGAACCAGGACCTTTGAATTGGAACAATAGGCAGCAAGGAGACCTATAATTACATTCATAGTCAGGGTTATACAAACTAGCGAGGGGGTGGTATACACAAGGGAGGGGCAGGGACCATTATTAGTAACATATTTTACTTGGCCTTACAATAACCTCTCTTGTTTACAGCATAAGCTTCACAGTGTACATTCCTACCATGTCTTGGTTGCCACACTCTAGTATGGCTAACCAATACTACCTTAAATTTGATCAATGAATCTTCGACACTGATATATTAATATAACAATCATTATTTCTGTAACCTTATATGCATGCACACGCAGTACATTCTCGCTATTTTAATTTCAAATTTTAACATTTACCATTAACATATAGGCATAAGCTGCAGTAGTATATTGGCTGTTCATACAGATTGCCAGAATTCATACCCATGCAAGCAATCCACAATAATTCGTGGGGGTGGAAAAGAGGGGCCTGCGCATGCATGCAGGGTATACCATGGATGACAGTGCTACATTTGACAAAATTGTATAATACGTTATGTTATTACAGCAAAACAGTATAGCAGATCCAGCTATAGATTGCACGCCTTGCATTGCTTTGCCTGCTTTGCCTTTGTTGGATCAACAAATGTTACATATTATTATGCATGTGCAGACAAGAGTGTACCACTGCATGTTAATTGATGTGACTCCTTACAACCATTTCATGTGAGTGCAACAAGGTCCCATTCCCATTCCAATTTCACAGCTCATGAATAACTAAGTACCCTAGTGGTTTGCAGCCAGTGAGTGACATTGTCAACATGTACTGGTGACGTCATTGTTGACAGGCGCTCTTTGGTCTCTGGAGGACATGTCTTCACAACACAACTGTACACATCGAGATGGGCCTGCATGAGGGGAGTGAGGGGGAGGGAGGGGAGGGAGGGGGAGGGGAGAGGGGAAGGAAGTAAGGCAGGAGAGAGGGAGAAGAGATGAAGGGGAGGGAGGGGATGGAGGGGTTGGAGAGGGAGGGGGAAGGGAGGGAGGGGGAGGGGAGAGGGGGAGGAAGGGAGGGGAGGTAGGGAGGGGGAAAGATGATGGGGAAAGGGTTGGGAGGAGGGAGACGGTACATCACCAAATGTAATCCCCTCCCCTCCTCTCCTCTCACCTCACAATCGTCTCTCAGCTCGTCAGAGAACTCCTCATCCTCTTCTTTCAAAGCCAACTTGAAGCTCCTGTTTCCTCCAACCATCAAGAACCAAACAGGCTGCAGGAAACAGGAGGGAAAGAGGAAAGGGGGAGAATTGTAGGGAGAGAAGGGAAGAGGAAGGAATACAGCCAGCCAGAAGAGAGAGGGGAGGTAACACAGAGTTCTCACACTACCAGTAGACAGTACATCCAAACACAAGTGTACAGTACACATCATTCACCCATCCCTCACCCACCAAACGTCTCCTCTGATCACTTGTCCCGCCCTACCCCTCTCTCTTCCCCCACTCCCCCACACACATCAAATGTTTCGCCGACCTCTTGCCCCCACCCCTGCTGTCAAATGTCTCCTCTCATCTCCTGCCCCGCCCCTGCCCCTCCCTCTTCCCCCCACTCTGCTGCTCTCATCACAAACTGTCGTCTGCCGAGTGCTGTGGAGGCAGACCACTTGCTCCAGGAGAATGCAAACACTCCACTCAACATGGCCAGGTGGGCACACAGCTGGTCCTCCACAGTGCGGCTCTACAGGGAAGGGGGCGGGGAGGGGGGAGGGTGGGGCTTGATGATGTAATTGACAGATTAAGCATTGGAACATTTATACACGTAAAACACACATCCACAAACACAACACACACAAGCACATTCATATGCATACATACACATACGTACAAACACTCACACAATAAGTGTAAGATTGACATGAGGTGTGATAATATAAGTGCACTCACACAACACGTACACCCCTATGTATAACACAATGCATACAACACACACAAAAGGTAAAACTGACCTTGTCAGGAAGGTCCACATACTTGTGAGTGTCGTTAGAGGGGAAAACGTTGACACCAAATGTGAGTAGAGACTGCAAAGGACCAGAAGGGGACAGTCTGGTCACCGGGATATAACATTGTACACACACAACACATACATACGTACACACACAACACACACATACGTACACACACAACACACACACATACATACATGTACATACGTACACACACACACACACACACACACACACACACACACACACACACACACAACTACAGTAACCAACCTCCTTGTTGCAGCTCCTCCTTCATCGTTTTTCCAAAGGACTGCATAGTGCGTAGTGGTAGTCACATTATGATAGAAAGATGGCAATTACAATGACAATATTACAGTCACATTTCACCGGTCAAACATGTTACCACATAGATGTCACAGTCATACATTACCATACATAGTAACTACCCACTTCATACACACTCTTACACACCCCTATATACGTACATTAACTTCACGTACGTACATTAAACAGCTCCACTTGTATGGTCCGTCAATTAAGCTAGACGGATGAGCTCACCGTGAACCTTGCACGGAGGGCACACCAACCCTCCGGTCGTCTAGTTGATAAAGACGGTCTGAGAGGTCTCCCTCTCGCACAGCGGACAGCTCAGGGTCAGAGCGGCGTGACCCTCGCTATAAGAGAGCTTGTTCGCTTTGAGGAACTGCCTCACTGTCGACGGAGGGAGGACGGCTTGTGTCTGGCCAGTCAAGTCCGTCACTGATCTCTTCACCACTCTTTGTAGGGACAGTGAGGGCAGATGTCGATGAGGGAGCGAGCATGCTACACGATCATGAGATGTGCGCTGTAACAGTTCGTGGCAGCTGCGGCTAGCTTGCAGAACGTGAGTGTGTGAGTTCCACATGTGATGACATTGTCACTTGTACCGTCACTGTGTAGTGTCCGCGCGCGTCAGCTAAACTGCTGCCATTTTGTCCATGATTTGGCAATAGTGCACGTGACGTCATATCATATTCCAACATCACTCTTCACACACTGCTAACATGTACACTAATTTATACGCGCTACATAAAAGGACTACAAATGAAAGATGTTGTAAAACCTAACATTTTAAAAAGTCAGTTGACCTGACTCCAGTGGACCTGTAGCAATAATGAAGAGAATGAAACTAACATCACTGCATGCAGTTCCCTATGAAATGTGACGTCACTGACACGTCACACAGTGCAGAGTTGGCTGTGTTGTGTCCTCAGCTCAAGTGTACACAAACTAGCTGGTATGTCACACTACACAGTGACAGTACAAGTGACAATGTCATCACATGTGGCACTCACACGAATGTTGTTGCTGGCTCCTTGTCCAGGATGAGGACTAGGTGCACCTCTTCTCCCTCAGACACGGTATAGGTTATGGGCTGGAAGTTCACAGTGGGTCCTAGGAGTGGGGAAATAAATTGCCATGGTAACATGAGCTGACAAGGTACTAAGGACTCTCCATACACAAAGCCTTCAGCCACACGACCCTCCCACTCACTGTCTCCATCCTCAACGGTAACTGTGGCAACATCCTCAGGTCCTATAACCACCCTGTTGTCTGAAACGGATGAGATTTTCAATTCAAATTCTTCTTTACTTTCCTCTGATAAGTCATCAGTTGGTATCACCAAGGAGATGGTTGCCATGGTGATACCTGCTGCGAATGTTACAGTATATGGTCCAATGGGCCTGTAGTCATCGGGAGCTGTGGGGGCAAGCAGGGGTCACATGACAATCAGGTGACATCACTAGGTACGTAAGTCACATGTGTCATCTCAGCCAGAGAGGTACAAGACACACTACCTTTAGCTGTGCCGTCTTCATTGACCACAATGACAGAGTATGGAGAGATGCTGGGGATGCTGGCCTTCAGGGTGGCATTGAGTATGTCCCCCTCATTAGTGGTGTACGTTGTGGGATCAAAGGTGACAGACACAACTGCAGAGGCACAAAGTCACCAGTCTCCTTCACACACTCGCTCCCTGTCATCTATCACAGTGACACCAGTGACAATGACATGCTTACCTTTGTCATCAGTGATGTTGACAGTGGT
>OZ025872.1:605000-610000 GCA_964019415.1 Ianthella basta | reverse complement strand
CATACAAAGTAACTGATCTCTCTGATCCCCTTCCCCTCCCCTCCCCTCCCCTCCCCTCACACACACACACACACACACACACCAGTTGAGTTGATTCGCCTTCTCTTGGCCTGTGGACTGGTTGGTTCAGACCCACTGGAAGGAGGGCAGTGGGTAGGGATCTGAGGAACTACAAGAGAAACAGTGAACAATCCAATGTACTATATATACAATACCAAACACAGCTTCACATATGTAAGACACATCCTTTGTCCAAGGTACGTATGACTACAGGGAGGACACACAAGTCACACACCACACCACACATGCACACACATACACACATACACAATTACCTCTCTCCAGTTCACTCTTCATGTCCCTTCCTAGAGCATTCATCTTTCTGTTGCCTTGCACAGCAGTGAGCAGGTCGCACACTTCAGCCAGTGCTTCCTCATCACACGTTCGACACAGGTGTGCATGAAGGAACTCATTTTGCTGCTTTGTATGAGGATTCCCTGTGATAGTCTTCAGAACACCATCTGGAATGATGTTTGCATGTTTAAGTTCATGTACAATTGCATTTGCATCCACTGCTCGAATGAAGCGAACCCGAAATTTCTCCAGAACTTGTTCAGCTGTACAAAAAGAGAGGAGTTGATGAAGCACAAAAGAGCTAACACCTCATGTCAACCATAGAACCATCCTATTCCCACTATGAACAGATCAGTGGCGGGGAATGTTTGGTGTATGCAGTCCAGTGTCATTACAAATCAGTACATGCTACTTCGCTGCAGCCACAGGGTGTGGGCACACACTGCCACACTAAAGTAGCAGATGGCATGCTCATGACGTCTATTAAAGAAAGTGCCTGATGAAAATGGCTACTAGAGACACCATTTACAGAATACAAACTGAGCAGAGATTACCATGGAAAGGGTTGTCAACCTGGCATAATGCTGCAATAAGATGACACAGTATACGTAGTACTAGTCTTTAATATAGTGCAGTGTACAAACACCACTGTCACTACAAGTAGTGGTGAAGGGACCAGTGACGGGCATGATGGGCTAGATGCATGCCTACTCCCTCCATTGACAGTGAGGCAGTTCCTCAATGTGAACAAGCTCCCTTTATAAAGAGGGTCACGCCGCTCTGACCCTGAGCTGTCCGCTGTGCGAGAGGGAGACCTCTCAGACTGCCACCATCCCTACATTGACAGCACTGCTCTACTGTGCTGTGCTATCTGATACCAGTGTGTGTAGACTGTACGCTCCCCAATCACATACATACACAGCAACCCAGCTAGTGCACACGTCCCACTGGTACCTATACCTGTGGTATTGACTGGGGCTGTCTCCATTGGGTTGGGAGGTGAAGCAGTGCCCGAGATGGGCTCGGAAGAAGCAGGGGACACAGGTAGTAGGGCAGCTGAACAGAGAAGAGAATTGATGCTTGTAATTGTATAGTAGTCAGACACCCACACCAACATTCACACCAACACCCACCCCCACCCCCCACACACACAACATCAAGCCGTCTGCAACTGCTGGTAGCCCTCACCAGTTGAGCTAGTTGCCACTTTCTTTGGCTTTGAACTGGTTAGATCAGGCTCGCTGTGAGGACAGGGGCCACTTGGGATCTGTGAAACTGATCAACAGAGCACAATTCAATGTAACACTCAAACTACTACACACACTGCCTAACTCTTACAGTGACAGTGACCACGCAATACAATTGATACATCTAGCTGTCTCTGTTACTGCTGTCACAAGTAAACACTACACATTATAGTCCCCTCTAGTCCTCTGAACATAGTGGATGAAGTGTTTGTGAACTGGTCAGTCTTCAGTCTCAACAATTACTAACACCCAGCCCATAAAGGAATGTAGCAACAGTGAACCAAATAACAGAAGTAGCCTAGCCTCTTCAATTGGGTAAAGTCAACTGCAACGACCCACACCAAAACACTTGTCATGCACACCGTCAGGCACCCGAATATGCTACTCCAGTTGAAACCACAAAACTACTCTGAACCATCCCAACAGGAGGCCCTCATGTTACACAGTAGTTGGGGGTATTAAATGGTATCTGCTGATCATGTGGGTGGAGGGTGGTCTAACCTGGTTGAGGGGGTGGAGTTTCCCCTGACCCCTCCCCCTCCAGAGAATAACTGGTATGTTGTTCCTTTACAACAGCCTGTGGAGAGCAATTAAGAAGGCATAAATTTAGTGGTTAAGACAAAAAAACTACTCAACTCTCTTTCATCACTAACTCACATAATGAGACATGTTCTGGAATAGATCAAGCTCTGATACATTGTCGCTGAGCAGTTTTGGCTTTGTTTGTGCCTGGCAACGAACAGACATAGGAAAACGATCCTCCACCTTCAGTTCAGCAAAGTGTGGGCCTTCAGGAGCACTTGACTGAGTGGGGCACTTCTGACACGTCTGCCCAAGGACCAGGTAGGGACTGTCCCTGCACTCACTGCAGGTCCCACTGTGAGGGTCCTTGGCAGCCTTGCTGTGGAAGAGGAAGCAGTAGGACTCTCCAGTGGCCTTTATGATGGTGTCACGGTATGTTTGGTGCCGTCTGTGTCTCTTTCCTTCATGGTCATCCATCTGCACACTGATGTGGGTGGCGTGATCCCACAGAATAACAGTGGTCACTGCTCCTACAGCAAACTCCATTTGCACACGAGAGATAGAGTGGGTGCATATCTCCCACCCTGGTGTGGACTGCAAGCGAGCAATCATTCCTGTGAACACTCCACAAGAAATGAAATGCTTGTCTTCAAAGGTGATGGCAAAGCACAGGGATTGCTCTTGTGGTCTGATACCAACTCCTGATGGGGTTACATCAACTGGTGAGTTGGTCAGGACTGACGGGACAAAGAGAATCCGGTCTTCTTCATGTGACTTGACCTCTGCTCCAATGAAGAGCTGGACCAAGAGGTCCATGAAATGGTCATGATCAAGCTGAACCTCAAGGTCCTGAAGTGCTGCCTTTGTCAATTTACCCTCATATTTCAGCATTATCTTGCCAACTCCCTCAACCTCTTCAAACTGCACTTGATACAGTTTGGAAATGTTCTTAAAGAGGTAAGAAGGATTGGTGAAGACCAGGCAGTCACTGCCTTCAGTGTGCCCTACATCAGCCCCACAAAGGTGAACAAGGAGACCAAGACCATGGAAGTAGGTGACCATGGCATGAAATTCCCCTTCATCACCAACAGAACCTTCTTCCTTGCAACGTTGATACAGCTCACTGTATGAGTACAACGGCTTCTCTGCACCCTGGCTCAGCTCCAACAGCTGACGAAGGTACCACCTCACGGGGACTTCTACCTTAACAGCATCTTCCATTGCCTGCTTCGTTAGCCTCCTTGTGAGATGCTTGGTGGCACGACAGTGTTTACATTTACAGTGCTTACGCAACTGATGACTTTGGTCAACATAGAGCTTATTGTTGACGGGGAAGAACATTAGGTTGGATCTGTGATTTGGCACAACCATCTCTTCCAGGAGGTGACATTTTGACTGCAATGTTTTATGCAATATTTCATTGACAGCCTTCAATTTAGCCTCTGAATCTCCTTCAATCAGATTATCAAGGTGAGTGCCCACCAGCACAGCACAGGGCTTAGGGGACTTGCTCTCACACTTCACCTCTGAGGGAAGTTGAACCTTCCTGTCAGCAAGTGAGTGCACAGTCATCGCCGAGCGTGTGATCATATCAGCAGTGGAAAGGGCAGATTTAGCTGAATACTTCTTCTTCCCTTCAGTGGAGCACAGCTCATCTATGGGGCATTCTGTCAACTCCTTTGCCACGTTGAACACATGCAAGTAGATGGCGGGAATGTTGACAAATATTGGGAGGATATCGTGGTATGCCAGCTGTCCTCCACAGTCTAGGAACTGCAGGAGATGCACATCGGGCAGGGTGACATCAGCTATGTCAGGATTCTGCAATTCTTGGAACATTCGACTAATCATCGTTTCAACGGAGTCGGGTTTATGAACAGGTGCCTGAATGGGTGATGTATCACCTAGAGGCTGAATGGGTGATGCATCATCTAAAGGCTGAATGGGTGATGACGGATGAATAGGTGTTTCATGGTAGACTTCATTATGTGGGCTTGGCAGAACATTTGTTTCACAAACCATTGGTTCTGAAGCAACCACAACTTCTATTGTGCTACTTTGGATTGGTGTGACCAAGGCATCCATTTTCTGCCGCAGGAAAGTGAGTAGACTGAGTATTCCACTGTCATTGTTTACCAGCATCCACTTATTCTCAGCTACCACACACATACGGGCTTTATACCTACTCCTCTCAACTACTCTCTGACCCACATCGTCCTCTGAGTCATCTGATGATGATGAGTCTTCTGAGTCTGATGAATCTTTGCTTATAATTGCTCCTGATGATGGAACGAGACCAGCCTCATCTGACAACTCTGCGTTATCAGACGGACACACACTGACTGTTCTAGCAGTCTCTATCACAGGAGTGCTACCAACATCAGGTGGTGGCAGCCCCAACAGGTGGTTGAATAGAGAAGTCTTGCCGACTTGAGGGGGTCCAATGGTCATGGCCTTGGCAATGTGGAGGGCAATGGTGGGGTTGTCTCTGATAGCTTTGTGGTACAGTCTTGAGCAATCTGCCTCTGTGAAACCTATATTACAAGACACAAGCAGAAACACTTGCTGGCACTTAATGCTATTAAAAAGGTTAATGCCCAGGGGTGTAGCCACTGGTGTGGTTGGTCCAATTTTAACCAGACCACATTTTAGCCGTTCAGTAGTTGTTAAAATTCCCCTCTATTACATAAAACCACGTACAGTGGAACACCAGTAAACGACCACCTCTATAAAACGACCTGTTAAGTAAGGTTAGTGCCCAGGGGTGTAGCCACTGGTGTGGTTAGTCCAATTTTAACCAGACCACATTTTAGCTGGTCAGCAGTCAGTAAAATTCCCCTCTATTACATGAACCCCTATGTAATATATCTACAGTGG
>OZ025872.1:572500-600000 GCA_964019415.1 Ianthella basta | reverse complement strand
AGGAGGTGTCTAGTGAAGAGCTCATTCAGTACTGCAGGGTGTCAATAGGTTTACAAATCACTTCACCACTCACTGCTTCATGCAGTGTGCTGTGTACACATTTTCACTACACAGTATACACTCAACAGTTGGACACATGTAAAAGGAACCACAAACTAAGACCCCTCCTACCCCTACCCCTGCACTGTTATTACCATACATCAAGTAAGCACTTGTCTGGGAGGTTTGCTGAGCAAAACACATATCAGTGATTGAACAATAAGATCAGTAGAATGTTTCCATCACTGCCGAAAAAGTAATAGAGGTGCGATTGGGCTTAAAGAATAGAAAATTGCAACAGTGTTACACCTAACACAACACCACACACACCAAACACACACAGACACACACCAAACACACCAAACACACACACACACCACGCACATGCATGCACACACGCACGCACATGCACACACATGCACGCGCACACACACACACACACACACCACACACACATGCACGCACACATGCACACACACACACACACACCACACACACATATACACACCACACACACATGCACGCACACGCACACACACACACACTACACATGCACGCACACATGCACACACATGCACACACACACACACACACACACACACACACATGCACACACACACACACACACAAAATGACACGTACATTACAGTGTTGAAGGCAACACTCACACAGACTACTCAGAAGTAATCTCTCATAGCCAGCCTGTTAGCTGCCCTTTGCATTCACTGCCAGAATATGGTCGGGGACTAAGCCACAAAAACCTATATGAAATGTCGGGCTCCTGGTTGAAAGCCATGCAATGAAAATAAGGTAGCTGAAATGGCATCCTCTCAGTGACGTCAACGCTAAATGCAGTTTTGTTGTATGTCCATCCACAGTAATGGATTAGTCTTTTAAGAGTAAGTCACTGCTTCATGCAGTGTGCTGTGTACACATTTTCACTACACAGTATACACTCAACAGTTGGACACATGTAAAAGGGACCACAAAGTAAGACCCCTCCTACCCCTACCCTCCACTGTTATTACCATACATCAAGTGAGCACCATTCCCACCATTACCCTACCATAGTCCCTAGCACATAGCCCTATTCTACACATACAGTACACAGAAAGGTCTACCGTGGGTATTCTCACATGGACAGCTGTTTACAGAACATCTCAACACAGGCAAACATGGCTGACCACACAAGAGTAAGGTCTGGGATACTAAATGCTCTCTTTTGGTACAAACACCACAATCCCCACCTTTATCCACAGCACTCGTCTCCTATACTTAGCGATTCCAATCCAGATTTAAAACTACTTCACTTGCACTCATTCATCGTATTACTGCAAAGTACGTTTCTTTAGGAGTACAACGGTCTTTATCCCATCAAAATTGGTTAAGGTTAAGCCACACTCCGCTCTCCATTTAACCGGATGAATGACGTTTTTGTTGTACCGCCTTTGACTTAAGAAAGCATATACTTCCTGCAGAAATACGTGGGAAACACGTGCCGAACTCGTGGCTCGCGAGCTGCGCCTCGTAGCACCGTATCTTGCCTGTTTCTGGATGGATTCGGATGGGTTATGGCTCAAATTGAAGCTCTCAACAAGATGCAACGAAGTTTTTCATAGACTGTGCCACAGAAGTGATTGATGGTTTAGTAGTTTCACTTGAATCTACTTCTCTCTGCCTTGCATAGCTAGATCCTCCAAGACTTAGAGGATCTACCTGGGCAGAAATGCACTTTTGCAGAATCAGTCTCCGTAGGAATAAGACTATTGATGCATACTGTGATGATACACCATTGCAATAGATGTATATGGGGCTTGCGTACAAGAGATCCCACAAAGTTCCATTTTATAATGTAGTACTAATTATACAATTCATAATAATGACATTGTATTCATGATCTGTTCTGCATGCATGGCCAACTCTACCAGCAGACTGCAGTTCAGGCTAGGGCCACTTGTAGAGGTGCAGGGTTGACCGGGTAAGAAGTACAAAGCAGAAAATAGTTAATTGCTGGTATGCAGGGTTGTCGGGATATACCTAGCATTGGTCTGGCAGAAGTAATAGTTAATGTGCAAATGTCCTTAAAGCGTTGGCCTACCCCATCCTGGGAGGTGGGGCATGCTCCCGGCAAACGTTTGGAATATTACACCTTCTGAGAATGTTCCTCAGGCAATATTGAGGTACACAAGAAGCCTTCGATAGCTACCAAACTGCAAACATAAAATAGCTATGTATATACACCCATACACCCCCTCCCCTCCTCCCACGTAACCCACATACTCACTGCTTGCAGTAACTGAGCTAGCATTTAGAATTCAATATAGCTAGCTATTTCTATAGCTACATAAATTCCTGGAAGTAGCTACTAGCTGACTAACACTGTAAAAATGTGAGGCAAGCTTCCTAGGAGTTGGTTCCATTGTGGCTACAAACATGTAATTGCATGGGACTCGTTGCTCTGCAAGTGGAAGCTGCATCTTATGAAAACAATATAAAGTGAGCTGGTAGTGCATCCCACTAGACTGCTCAATAATAATTATATGCAAACGTCATAGCAATAAGCATACTGCACATACAGTGAGTTGCATTGAAGTGCCGTTTTACTACCTGTACTGGAACTTGGAATGGAACGAACAGGAATCGGTTTGGGACCGCCGCAGCCTAAATGTAGGACCAGTACCATAGCTTCAAACTCATTTCCACAAGCAGAAATGAGCTAGATGGCCGAACAACTACATCATATCTACTCCTCAGGAGTTGAGCAAATAATGTCTGAATGAAGCTAGTGTGTTGCAGCTCCAGCTACTAAGAAAAATGCAGTTTTTCTCCTTTAATTGGCAACAGAAACTACAAGGTAAACGTAACAAACTACGTAGCTTCAATCAGTTTTGCATGCCTTCATCTATCCTTTACACTTGGGAACCTTCAAGATATCATGAAGTTTGCTTCTCGTCTGTGGAAATCGCTTCGCGTGAACACGGTAGAGGGTACCATTTTGTTTATATACGCGCCATGTTGTTCAAAGGTACGCAAGGAATTTGGAATGGGAATGGGTTTGGAATCGCTACTATACTGCTATAGTGTGCACACTGAGTCATCTGCTAAGCTAATACTCATGATGACTTTTAAGGAATAGACTTCTCCCAGGGTAAACATATGCACACACACACACACACACACACACACACACACACACACACACACACACACACACACACACACACACGCACACGCACACGCACACGCACACACACACACACACATACACACGCACTCACGCATGCGCACATACACACACACACATATAAAATGACACTGCACATTACAGTGTTGAAGACAACACTCACACAGACTACTCAGGGAGGGTTGTCCAGCATGGACATTCGTTGGCAATGCTGGACATATGTGTACTCAGGAGTAATCTCTCATAGCCAGCCTGTTAGCTGCCCTTTGCATTCACTGCCAGAATATGGTCAGGGGACTAAGCCACAAAAACCTATGTGAAATGTTAGGCTCCTGGTTGACAGCCATGCAATGAAAATGAGGTAGCTGAAATGGCATCCTCTCAGTGACGTCAACGTTAAATGCAGTTTTGTTGTATGTCCATCCACAGTAATGGATTAGTCTTTTAAGCTGGATAATAAGTTATCTAGCAGTAAAAACACATCGCAAACGGCAGTTAACATGCAGGCTACGCAGGACTACAGAAGGAGTATGCACCATATGATGAAAGGACAGCGTGTGTGCGCTTCATCCCACAAATTGGAATGCGCCCTTAAACATCTCCTCACTCATTCAGTACTGCAGGGTGTCAATAGGTTTACAAATCACTTGACCACTCACTGCTTCATGAAGTGTGCTGTGTACACATTTTCACTACACAGTATACACTCAACAGTTGGACACATGTAAAAGGAACCAGAAAGTAAGACCCCTCCTACCCCTACCTCTGCACTGTTATTACCATACATCAAGTAAGCACTTGTCTGGAATCATTTGCAAACAAAACACATACCAATGAATGAACAGCAAGATTAGTAGAATGTTTGGACAACAAAGGTCTTCATCAGCTACAAAACTGAAGAAGTTAAACGTGTGACTAGTACAGCAACTTGTGAGAGCAGGCAGAAAAGCCTACCACTGGAATACTCACATGTACATACAACTGTTGTCAAAAGTACTGAAACATGTGACAAAACATGGCTACCACACAAAAGTACTATCTATAACACATGTCAGCAGACAGGGACACTTAACACCACACCACACTACACCTCCAGTATATGTGCAGCTAACACGCACGCACGCACGCACGCACACACGCACGCACACACACACACAACACACACACACACACACACACACACACACACACACACAAAGCAGTCTATGCAGTTGGTGCATGTGTCACTATCAAGTTGTCATAGTGCAGTACTTGGAACACAACTTGGCAAAGAGTGCTACTATAGTATAACTCACTCTTCAGATCCTCATTCCCACGGCAGTCATGTTCCTCCAGCACTGGAACGGCTTCCTGCACTACCTCTGAAGGTTTCGTTAACAGGACTTGACAAAGATGGTCCTCCCACTCCCAGCTCTCCTTCCTAGCCACCTCAGAGCACTCTTCTGCTGTTAGGAGGTGTCTAGTGAAGAGCTCATTCAGTACTGCAGGGGGTGAATAGGTTTACAAATCACTTGATCACTCACTGCTTCATGCAGTGTGCTGTGTACACATTTTCACTACACAGTATACACTCAACAGTTGGACACATGTAAAAGGAACCAGAAAGTAAGACCCCTCCTACCCCTACCCCTGCACTGTTATTACCATACATCAAGTAAGCACTTGTCTGGAATCATTTGCAAACAAAACACATACCAATGAATGAGCAACAAGATTAGTAGAATGTTTGGACAACAAAGGTCTTCATCAGCTACAAAACTGAAGAAGTTAGACGTGTGACAAGTACAGCAACTTGTGAGAGCAGGCAGAAAAGCCTACCACTGGAATACTCACATGTACGTACAACTGTTGTCAAAAGTACTGAAACATGTGACAAAACATGGGCTACCACACAAAAGTACAGTCCATAACACACGTCAGCAGACAGGGACACTTAACACCACACCACACTACACCTCCAGTATATGTGCAGCTAACACGCACGCACGCATGCACGCGCACACACACACACACACACACACACACACACACACACACACACACACACACACACACACACACACACACACACACACACACACACACACACTGGAAATATAAGCAGACTATGTTCACATACTAGTGAGTGCAAAGCATTGTGGGGCGACTGTGAGGAAGCACCATGCAGTGGCTGTTTCACTAATTCATGCACTGATTAAATATTAAACAGAATGATGCTCTTCTCTTGCCTTCTGTTGTCTCCTCCATGCATGTGTGCTGTTATACATTTTAGGTCAACTTGGCCGTCTTGCTAGTCTCACAGTCTACGGTCCGTAGAATTGCCCGTGGTACGACCCATAGCTGTAGCATGCCGTGCCTAATGACCATTATAGGTAGGGTCGAGTGTCTATGCTAATGACAGTATATAGGACATTGCACTAACACTATCCATTGTGTGTAATGGTATGCATGATAGTGCGACCACAATGTTTATGAAATGCACAGTGGCTGTTATAAATGGCTATAACTTGGGACTAAAAATGGTGTATAAATGTACACCTACGCCACTGCGGATCCCTGACCAAAATATTACGCTAAAAGTTTCCCCCGTGGCCCAAACGGACATACCACATAGACAGAGCCACCGTACTACTCATGAGGTAAGGGGCTCATTCAGGCTCGCCCCATCAAACACACAAACACACACATACATACGTATACATGCAAACACACATACATACACACACACACATGTACGTCTTTGCAGGCATGTCCATCCATTACACCATTTGGAATGCATCCTTAAACAAATGGTGGAGATGTACATTAAAGCAGTCTATGCAGTTGGTGCATGTGTAACTATCAAGTTGTCATAGTGCAGTACTTGGAACACAACTTGGCAAAGTGTGCTACTATAGTATAACTCACTCTTCAGCTCCTCCACAAAGCAGTCATGTTCCTCCAGCACTGGAATGGCTTCCTGCACTACCTCTGCAGGTTTGATTAACAGGATTTGACAAAGATGGTCCTCCCACTCCCTCCTCCACTTCCTAGCCACCTCAGAGCACTCTTCTGCTGTTAAGAGGTGTCTAGTGAAGAGCTCATTCAGTACTGCAGGGTGTCAATAGGTTTACAAATCACTTGACCACTCACTGCTTCATGCAGTGTGCTGTGTACACATTTTCACTACACAGTATACACTCAACAGTTGGACACATGTAAAAGGAACCAGAAAGTAAGACCCCTCCTACCCCTACCCCTGCACTGTTATTACCATACATCAAGTAAGCACTTGTCTGGGAGGTTTGGTGAGCAAAACACGCAACAGTGATTGAACAATAAGATCAGTAGAATGCTTCCATGACTACTGAATAAGTAATTGAGGAGCGATTGGGCTTAAAGAAAGGAAAATTGTGACAGTGGGCAGAAAGGTCTACTATGGGTATTCTGACATATACAGCTGCTTATCGAATAAGAAAAATGCGAGCAAACAAGGCTACCACACAGGTCTGGGATACTCAATGGTCTCTTTCAGGACAAACACAAGCTGCTCAGACAGCTAACTTGTCAGAGTCCATAGCCCCCACCTGTATCCACAGCACATGTCTTCCTACATTGCTATTTAACTAGTGGACACTTGCATGTGAGGCTACATGCATGTGCACACATGCATGTGAGGCTGGCACGGATGTGTGTGCGCGCACACACACACACACACACACACACACTTCATACTCACATTGATATTGGTGAGTAGCACCTATAACACTACACCATCCCTCTACATGAACGGTCAATGACTTGTGCAGAATCACATGCTATTCCAATGCAGCACTGAATGCTCACCTTTGATCCTGTCAGCAGTCGAGCTGTACCACCACTCCTTCTTGTATTCCTCCAACACATCCATCACCAGTTTCACCACAGGTGGCTTCACTGCTATAGTACAAGCAAGCTCGTCAAACCACCTGTACTCTGCCTCACTGACTCTTCTGCACTCCTCTTCAGTGATGAGGTCTTTCTCCACATGCAGAGTCTTCAGCACTGCACACACCAGTAACACAGGACAGTAACACAACACAGCTACAACACAACAAACAGACTCACAACACCGCTAGCTACTTAGTCAGGAGTGGCTGACCCTTCAGTTATTACTTGTGGGTACGTTGCACGATACAGTTAGCTAAGGAATAGCTACACAGCTAGCTACTCGTGACTGATAGATAGATAGATTATTTGAGACAGGAGTACTGCGTACACTAGCGTGGATGTACATACAGGTCCTGGACCGCACAAGCACACACACTGCGATCAAGTGTAGCTTTAGAAATAGATAAATGTCACTCACAACGCAGTCAGCCTCAAACTCACAGCGCCTAGTATTAGAATACCACCGATTGTGAAGAAACGGGTCCTCGCTGTCATCGCAATGACATCCGATCGCAACACTTGACATCCCTTCAGCCATCTTCGTCTCGCGCCAGTCGGATGTGCCCCGCCCCCCAGAGCAGAAGCGCCCTCCACTGCGCAAGAAATTGATTTTTCGGAACCTTTAATACGATATAGTCAGCTGTGCATGCAGAGTTGGCTACTTCTCTACTGACCTTGTCATTCCACTTGTATTTACTACTGGACTAGTTGCTATAGCTAAGTGTTTGGACAAAGGTCAATTAGCTGTAATTATATTGGTATTGACCATGGCCATACTGCACAATGTGTAGACACTATACCCAAGAGATGGCCATTTTCCTCCAGCTCTGCCCTCCCACTCACTAGAGATATGTGGCAGTCAACAGTATTAATGACATTCCATTGACATGGGTACTTACAATAATTACAGTACAGTGATGGGTTGAAAGCAATGTATGCTGAGTACCCTCCCTACACAACACACACACACACACACACACACAACACACACACAACACACAATTGTACCACTCACAATTCTTGTCATGGCTTCCTTGTTGCACTTTTTGCAGCAAATTGGGACCAGTTCCAACATCATAAATGGAACCAGGAACACGATAGTGCCACAGACTACAGTCAACCCATACACATAGGGTATGTCCAGGAATGAGAGGAAACCTGGAGTGGGGGTGGGGCAGGGGGCGGGGAAGGGGTGGGGCAGGGGGTGGGGCAGTGGTAGGGAAGGATGTGGGGCAGGGTGGGGCAGGGGGCAGGTAGCGGACGGGTAACTAATGGTGGGGTCTCAAGGAGAATCACATGGTGTAGTGTAGTGTGGTGTGGTAGGACTCACCTAGTGGAGTGAACAACAAGATGAGGGTGAAGTGGAAAGTGGCAAATGCAGCAAAGATGAAGACTAAAGTGAAGTAGTGTCCAATGAAGAACCAGAGGACAGTGATGAGGGCTGTTGGGATGGCAGAGAGAGCAATGGAGGAGAGCTGGATGGCTGGGGGGGAGGAGAGGGAGGGGGAGGGGGAGGGAAAGGGGGAGGGAGGGGGGAAGGGGGAGGGGAGGGAAAAGGGGAGGGAGGGGAGGGAGAAGGGGGAGGGAGGGGGAGGGAGGAGGGAGGGGGAGTGTGTTAGCATTATAACTGAGGAATCTTACTATAATGCACCGGATCTTGGTTTGTATGTATGTTTGTTCAGTCATAAATCGACACCTTGCAGGAAATCGGCTCGAGACACTCCATGCCTGTTGAGGGACTGAACAGGCATGTTCTTAGAGGAGTGTCGTTCACCTAGCTGACTTGCGGCCAAAGAGCGCAATTCCGTCGTCTGTACTCTGCAGGCTAACGCATTATTTTTAAAATTATTGGCCCTTCCACTACCGGCCATTGGTGGATTTGACATGAGCCATACCAGTTAAGGGAGTGGGGGACACAAGCTTAGAGGGGTGCTGTTCGCCTAGCTGCCCTACAGCCGAAGAGCGCACCATTTTTTTGCATGCGTATGTGTGTGTGTGTGTGTGTGTGTGTGTGTGTGTGTGTGTGTGTGTCAGTAACACACCCAGCTCAGACCATCCCGAGTGTGCTTCCAAAATGCAGTACAACACAAATGTCCACATTGCCAAAGTCACAATGGGAACCTCTGAGGGTGGGCATCAAATGAACAGCAGTGAACACATGCAACACAGCACCTTGACTACACTGCTAATTACAGGAAACTCCCCATGCTCACCAATATGGAAGAGGCGGTGTCCAATGAAACATATATAGAGTCCAACCACTCCAATAAGGGTCCCCGTTACCTTGGTAACAATATTACCTGCACAGAAATGGAGAAACTCTCCAAAATGGCTCCTTCCTCACCTGAAATGGCACAAGCCAACAAATGGAGGTGTGTGTGTGGGCATACCTGAGATGATGCAAGTGTTGGCTTCCTCTGAATAATCACATGAGTACGTTGCCATGGGGATGTAAGCCCCGTACCGCCCCTCCCCGTACACCAGCATGTTGTAGACCACCCCCTGTTCAGGCATGGAGTCAAACACCACCCTCTTAGGTGTCCTGTAGGTGAGGTGGAGGCCTAGCACCTGTATGGGGGGAGAGCACATCACATCACACCACCACTTCACACACAGCACCATCACTTGGGGACAGTGTTACATGATACAGACAGTTTGGGACAGACCCAAGTGCCCTCATTACAGAGGTGTCCTGCATTTAGAGTGCCTTAATAGAGAGGTTCCACTGTAAGTGGCTCCTCCTTGTATCCTAACACATCCTCAAGCACACAACAGAGACCAGTGAGTACACACTCTACACCCAACTCACAATGTACAGACACACCCTCCCCCCTCCTCCAGATTGACACATGCTACCACTGTACATACGTACCATTGACGTACATTGACACAGCAAACACCATCTGCTGTAACATTTAGCAGTCATGCAAACTTTGGCTCACTTGTAACTGTTTCTTGTACTAATGTACACAATGTACAATAACAGGAAACAAGAAATTTGCACAAGCTGTACAAGGGACAGTTGCAAATGACCACATGGTTTAGACAGCTACTAAATAAAATTTACTCTACACCCACTGCTCCTCCCACTGCCCCTCCCCTCCCCTCCCCTGCCCCTCCCACCCCCCATATGCTACCACTGCACTCACCATTCATATAGATTGGCACAGCAGCAATCAGTGCTCTAACTGTCCCATCCTTCGTGCCCAGCACAAGTTGTCCAGGGAATCAAGATCATAATGTTGAACTTGAAAAAGGACAGATTTCGGCTTCAGTTTCTTCCCACTTGGCCCAGATTTGAACTCAGGACAAGAAAGGACAAATTCCAACTTGAGTTTCTCTTCTTTGGCCCAGATTCAAATTTGGACCATGACACTAAAACAAAGATACACAAAACAATCAAAGACAGCACACAACCATACATCAATGACTCTCCATACAACACACTCCTGTACTCCACACTCCTAGCTACTTAGCAGTCACTGGTACACTCACTACGTCCTGAACTTCATCGCACTGTACACTTAGGCCAGCAGCCCTGCAGCCATTTTAAAAGGAACAGGGAAATCCCCTAGGTTATTGCAAGAACTGTTTGGCGCGTTCGCTTGGCCGCCATTTGGAAGAAACAGGGGAATCACCAAGTGTTGTGCAAGGGAGCTGTACAATGGAGTACGTGTCGTTCGTGAAGAGAGGGTGGTGTACAGGTACGGAGCCACACAGGTATCGAGCCTCCTCCGTGGAACACCTCTCCACCAACACCGAACAGGGAGGTCGAAGACTCGCCGATCCAGTCTGTCTGTCAACCGCTCCAGGAGGAGTTGGAGAGGTGCTCTACTCAAGACGTGGTCGGTGAGACGATACGAGTCGTTCGTGACTGCTTTCCCTGCTCGTGAAGCGGTAGACCCACTTGACCGCATCCCCTCACCTCATCCTGGACCGACCACAGCAGATGGTACTGACGGAACACCAGAAGTGAGCAGTCAAGAGTGAACTAGCTACAGATGTGCCAATTGGTGCTGGGGAGGGGGAGGGGAGGGGTGTGGTGGGAGTGGTGTCACTGTTGTACGTTGCTAAGCAACATGATGGGCACCTCTGTGATGGTGTGATGGGGGTGGAGTGACCATTTCTTACAGTTTGAGTGAGCAAAGGACAGGCCCAAGTGCCCTCATTAGAGAGGTGTCCTTATTTCAGAGGTAGTTTTGTACTCATCCCTTTATTTTGCGAACTTCGCGAGGCCATCGGCATTCGCTAAAACATATTCTCGCAAATATTTCATGCTTTGCAGTTCCAGTATTTAAATAAATTGCAAATACTACCAATATAAATAACCTGATGACCATTTGTGAAAATAAAATCGCTAATTACTCTTCCCAATGGTGATTCGCGAAATTTTTGTCCCGCGAAAATTAGAGCTTACACGGTAGCTGGGACAGTAGCCCGGTCCTCATTACAGAGGTGTTCTGAACTCAGGGTGTCCTTTCATATAATTAAGATTCCACTGTACACTTCACTGCTGTCTGTGATAGTTTCAACAAGAATTTTTGCTTGGGGATTTGTTAGAAAGCTTGCCTGTCATGAATCAGTGACTGAGACAATAATATGTAAACATTGACACTGTTATCATGGAATTAATATGGAGGGGTTTGGTATGGAGATAAGGCAACCACAATATATTTAGCCAGGTATAGTGTCACTATATTAGCTATTCAGGCTCTTGGCTCACATGGGTAGCGATGAGTAATGCATTATGTAGAGGTTAGGTCATCTCTGGCTGAACACACCTCTGTGTGAGTAAGCACTAGACAGTGGACCTCGTTTTGCAGTTCTTCACCAGAGAATGAAAAGAGCCATACGCATGCACTATATATTCCTTGACAGATGTATACGTACAAGCTTCGATCAGCCGGTGGCATGAGGATATGATTGAATACTGCATTAAATTTGGGGTGTTGTCGTCAGCTAAAGTGAAATCAGGTCTATGTAGAGATAGCTAGCTACTGCACTACACAGCAATAGTACCGGCTGACTATCACCAGTGATCGAGATACTGTGAATGCTGTGCATCCGCAATTTAGAATATTAAATAATTCAACTGCTAAAGGTTTATTCTATTGTTTGTTCCAATACTTTTGTAAAGATTTCACTGCCACTTCACTATGGTCTCCATGTGTGATGAAGGGTCCCTGTTCCTCATTGGTTGGAGGTCAATGTACTTCCCCCACTATGCTGAAAGTGTTCCCACTTTGGACCCAGCACGAGAGGTGTACGGAGATCTGTATGTAGACACGAGAAATAGTAATCACTTGGGACTGACCGCAATCGGATTTTTCCATGATTGCACTCTATGATGTGGTGAGGAGAGTGAGCAATGTACTTATTGGAATGCCAACCACAACAGGCAGCTCAATGCACTCATGACCAGAACACCAGCACACCATGCAGTACTACACATTAGTACAGCTGCTGTTTACCTATAATGTAGCTAGCTAGACTAAGTGTTGTTAGTTTGTGAACGTCTCCTAATAATAGTACCCATAGCTTAAGTTGCCAATTATTGACTGTTCCCAAATCATCTGTAGAGGTGTGCAAGACTTCACGGATGTTTAATGAACAATACAGTTACAGAGTGCATACTGTTTCATTCGTGTTACAATGGTACATAGACTATCTTAATTAGCATTTCCGAGTGTCACTGATTAGTCAGTGCCCGGTGCATGTGGGAGTTTCAAAGGAGACTTTGGATAGAGCCCGCCCACATCAGTATATAAGAAGGGAATGGATCAGTGGCTGTTAGTGGTGACAGTGACCTGGCTGCTAAAGGGTCGGCTAAAGATCTGGAGGTTGCCGGTGCTGGTCCGGTTCACTGCCATTATTCCCTTCCCCCCTTCTTTCCTTACCATGTGTAGTTCTGAACGTTATCTTCATTGGTCTGACTCATTGGTGCGTGACTTACCATAGCAGAATGGTACCCTGCTAGTATAATTATAGTTTGTTCTCCATTCAGGCAAAATCGCCCTTCTTACTAATCAAAGGGATTTATTTCAATATCTGTTTTTCTTTTGCAGCTGACAGTTATTATTGATTATTGTTTCATTGGACTTGCAGTTATCCGCTTTGAGTTATTGGTGTTCAGCAATTGAATTTAAACTCACCATTCTTACAGCTGCTACTTTCTGTTGCTCCTATACAGATACTGCAAATTAATGGCATGGGCCTGACTTGCTGGCAAGTGACTCACTGTAGTTAGAAACCTGCCAGAGGTGGATGCACTGCTATTCTATATTATGACACAATATATGTAACTCAATAAGCACAGTGATGTTAAATACACATTGTATGTAGTGAAAATTCTACTTAATATCATTATATATACCTACCACTGGAAGTCAGTCGCGGAGATGTAGATGTCTGTGAATGGCTGCTAGAATACTCAGTAGGAAGACTTCGGGAATACAGACGTGGTCGGAACATGTCATTCATTGTGCCAACCGAAACATCTTGCACAGGTATTGGATAAGCTCGATCAGGCCCACTGGGAGAACAGGGGCCACTTGGAATCTGTGAAACTGATTAACAGAGCACAGTCCAATGGCAACACATCAGACTACTACATGCTGCCTGTACATATAGATGTATTATAATATATATGCCATTACCAAGGAAACCATGTTTCATCTGGCCTAAACGTCCTATTTGGACATGGTTTCCTTGGTAACACTGTATACATTTTAAATGCCACATTTTCCAGGGGATGTATTGGTGATATGTCCCCTTCAAGTGTGGAATATATATTGTGTATACTTGCACTGTATTTATAATAATTATATATATAACTATAGCTCCATATGCATAAAGCATACAAACACACTCACATGAGCAGATCATGTGCTAAATGCTGTGCTCTTGGCATGCGAGCTGCATTTGGGTTGCTGCATATGCATCCTACACAAATCATAGCACCTATAGTGTACTCTGACCTTTAGCAACTAGTTCAGATGGTGTTAATCCACTAGTATTCAAGTAAAGTGGAATCTCATTAACTGGAACCTCCAGGGGACGTCATGAATAGTTCCAGTTACTGAGAGTTCCAGTTAATAAAATTCATTATAAATTTAGTAGAGTGTAGGGCACATGTTATGACATCATTAAAATGGCCGGCGGTTTATTCACATGAAAGTAAATGTAAATAGTACAAAATAATCTAACTGACGGAGCGAATGAAAATGCTCTTTGGTTTTAATGCTTACTTGCATGTGGACATTGTTAGTCGTCAGTGGCTATTCAAGTACCCTTCAAGCAAGTTCCTTGTAACCTGTGTTCAGTGGCGCCCATGCTTTCCCAGAAAGGCTTAGTCTTGCAGACCCTTTTCTTACGGTCTTGCATAACCCGCCTGTGAGACTAAGAAAGGCTACGAAGGGAGCTAGAAATGATGGGGCTATGATTTATTGACTCTTCATAGTACTTTTGTTGTTGTTAAATGTTGCTGAAATGATTTTAGTAATATGTTCCTCTAAAAGTATTCCAGTTAACGCGATTGACCTTCAAACTAACGAGAGACTTTTCTATACTGTTGCATAGTGCTTGTCTAGGGGCATCAAACATTGTTCGATTTAGTGCGATGTTCGAGTTAAACCATAGTCGAATTAATGCGATTCTACTGTTACAGTAATCCAACTACACTGGTTGTGCTGCAACTTACGCTAGTTTATTTATTGATGTGTACACTAATGAAATACAACTGCATAATTATATACTGCAATATGCATGTGGGACATGTCCACTGCTAACAAAGTTTGTTTATAATGTGAGCTGTGCAGTTTCATCGCATTCTTCGACGTTACCATGGCTATGCATGTGACTGCATGTGACATGCATGTGATTTGAAGGCCAAATTGTACAATAACGTGGCACCCTGTCATACAAATCTGCATCAATCATGAAGAAGAAGTGTTCTTATAAGCAACTAGACATCATGTGTGCAGCTAAGTTGGCTATGCTGTCATTTTACACGGCTTTTAATAAGTGTTACAGCACTTTAGCAGGAAGTCATGGGAATATTCTGTGACAATGGCTGGTTGGGAAGGGTGTAACAGGCCGTGTTGATAAATCATTGTGTGGGAAGTGGACTTGCGAAGTAAAGGCACAGCAAAAGGAATTTGGTTTTTCACAATACAATTCTCTAATGGATCAATTATTTATTGACTGCAGACACTTGGAAAACTTAGATTGTCTGATTGTATATCGTAGAAACACATGCACTCAATTTATCAACAGCAGCGCCTTCATACAATGATGGTAGCTAAGACATGCAAGTGGAACGTAGCTGCAGAGGATCATGCAAACTTATGTACAAACTTTAGGTACTGCCATACAAATTGGAGTGCAAAACCTGAGAAAGCTGAGGTTAACCTTTATCATGTGCATGACTGCAGCAGTTCACGGCCAAATAAGTAGCTACTTTGAGTTAAAAACTCTAGGGGCACTGGGGCATTCCTGAACAGTCACAAAATACTTGCTAGCAATTTCCTGTGTATGTTTAATAGTTCAGATAATTGGAGATGCAGCACTGTTGATAGCCTGAAAGATCATCAAGACTTTAGTTTGCAAGAGTTCGCCGTTCAACTTCTGTTGTATTTGGGACTGTACCTCGCAGGAGAACATGCAGTTATAGGGAAGCTTTCTACTACAATGTAATTACTTAAACCTGTTCTAGAAACATTTTGTGTCCCTTGGATACATGGCAAAATATGAAGAAAAATGAGCCTAGCAAACAGAGAGCATTGAGCGTGGCCATTTTACAATGTCCGTCTATATTTGGAGCTGTATCTCGCTTTCATTAGACTTGTTATTAGTAGCACTCCATTAAACATGGTTATGAAAACATTTCTTCCGATTGAGATACGGAGAAAGGCCATTAAAGATGATTGTAAGCCGTGTAAAGAACAACATGAGCACCTCCAGTTGCAATGACAGATGTATACAGTGGAACCCCCCTAACAACCACCTCTATAAAACAACCACCTTAGAAATAAGACCACTTTGGTTTAGTCCCAAATCCATATATACATGAATTATGCTTCTCAGAATTAAGACCACCTCGAAAATAAGACCACTTTTCATGGCTCGGATGGCGGTCTTATTTCTGAGGTTCCACTGTACATCATTACACATTTGAAGCCATATGAATGCCTAAAACTGAAAACAATAAAGGGGTGCCGAAGAAATATGCTATTTACATAATCTAGGCGGCAGACACCAGGAGGTATGTTCATGCATGTACATGCCCATGCAAACACTCCACCAATTGCAAATGAAACCAACAATGTAGAGGGTCAAGACCAACTTGGGCAGAAGTTGGAGCAAGACAGAGCAACCACATGTTGCGTGTTAAGTCTGTCCTTGTGCTACAACAAAGCCCCTTCACTGATTGCCTTCCCTCATATGTGGCACTAGCTATTATATCTTCAGTGTACATATAGTCCTAAACACTTCACTTATATGAGATATATATAGCTAGCTATATTTGTATAACAGCTCAAATGTAGTCTACATGCAGCTGCTGACCTTCCACTTGATTTGGCCTTGATCTATTCACCTTTCTGTTAAACCTCTCTTCATCTTTCCCAGTTAAAACGACATTGACCAGTCTAGACTGGCTGGAAGCTGGCTTACCCTCCATGTGGATGTTGCCTTCATGAATGCTCAGGAACTGAGCCAGTGCAGCGGGGACAAGCACCTCAACAACATCCAGCCAAAATGAAACATACCATAGTTTTCCAGTTGGAAGTGTTTCATTGGGATATTTTGCAGTCGGGCAAATTTTCAACCCCTTCACAGATTGCGGCGTCAGCCCAACCATTTCAATGAGAGTCTCCTTCAATTGTTCTTGCATCTCAGAAAACCTGGGCTTTATGTCTTCTTGCTTAACATTGTCAGCGAAAGTGAGGGCGATAACAGTCTGTTCCCATGGCAAACCAATCTTATGGTATTCCTTAAACGCGCGAATAAGACCTCTTCACATCCTTGTCTCTGTCATCTTCAAGCAGTAAATTACCAGGTGGATTTTTCCTCTTGCGAGTAGACTCTTCATGATCTCCAGATGCTTCTCCTCATCCTCTTCTCCCCGCACATCATCCAAGCCTGGTGTGTCATACACAACTACTGGCACTCCCTCCACTGCAACCTCATGTGGGGTAACTTCTAGGGTCTCCGATTTCATGCTGTGCCCAACTGGTGCAACCTCTTTACCCAAGAGGTTATTGATAAGTGTAGACTTCCCCGTTCCAGTCTCACCAATCACAAGAACACCGAATATGGGACAGTCCTTCTTCAGTTGAGAGAAAACACCTCTAATGAATTTCCACTGCCTCTTCTCATCTGTTGGGCTATATTGCTCCTTTGCTTGTAATCCTGCAGGAAAGATTTGTGCCACAGGCTGCAGTGTGGAAGGGAATGGAGTAATCATAATCACCATGCATCATTCATTACATGCACTAGTAATTTAGTAAACTATAATGTACATTTGTACTATAATAGATCCTGTTGCCATGGTAACATACATCTAAATACTACCTATATCCTATAGAAGTACAGCTAGCTAGCATTTTTGCAGTAGACTATCTTATAGATGCATTTGCATGCACTCCACAGGGTACAAAGCAGTCCAGTGAGTGAGGCGAAGTGTGCATCTAGATCCCACGTGTACAGATGCACCTGCAGGCACATTGTAGGGTGCATCTAAGATCTTCCCATGTTGACCTTATTTATATGCAAATACCACAATGATAATAAATTGCTAATAAATGGTACTAATACAAAGCACAGGACATGTGCACGTGTCAGAAGTCCCTAGTGGTTAGAGTGACCATGCGTCATACTGAGAACAGGTGTGCTGAGCCTCACAGTGGCAACCAATTCACACCCCTTTTTGGTGTGATGGGTGCACCTTATTTCAAACAGTGTTGATCATGAGCTGCATGGTCACATTGCACCATTCCTTAACATCAGCATCCATTCCTTACTAACCACTACTGTAGTCTCCTGCTAAAAATGAAGTGCTAGACGAGGTAGGTCTGCTTGTGGGTGCGCATATGGCTGAAGAGCAATGTTTGCACCAACAGTGTATTTCTCCTCTCTACCTGGCGACTGCCTGCCAATGCAACTGCAGCAACCCCCCATTGCTGTACAACAGTTGGAGGGAACAGTGAGAGTATACATGCTTCACATCAGGCATTACATTATACACTAGTATAACCAGTGGAGTATATGTGTCCTCCAGTAGTATTATAATGAAATGTATAATAATTTATATTTTGAGTGTGCTTACAGGTATGGTGACATAGGATTTAATGTCCCAACCGTGTGTGTGGGCATAAATATATTTAAACAATACTCAATTAATTTCTAGATCAGTCATGTTCCATCCAAACTAAAATATGCAGTCCTATGCAAATCCACATGTAACAATGCATGGAAGCATTCTTCCACTAACTTAACTGACTATACCAGCTCTATATCATTGCATGCACACATTTGCTCAAGTATGCACTGATGGTCACTGTGAAGTCATTAACCATATCTGTAGACAAAATTTTGCTATGACATTGCCTTTTAATGCAATGCATTTCTTCACCTAGGGCAGCAAGGAAATTTAATGACCTCGCAAGGTGTTAGCTTCTAATTGCTGCAGGTGATGTTTTCTAAGCTGCATAGTCACTTAGAAAGCAGGTCTTAGGTGCCTACCCTACACTTGTATGTTGATCATGTATGTGACCCCTGCTATAGGCAATTAAGCCGTAATGAACTATTATGGGATTCTGGTAGTTGACAGTGATGATTTGAAGCATGCTGGACGTATATCATGATGGCATGCACTCAGTTTCCTTAGTGGTCAATGGTCCATGGCATTAATATTCTAGCTGATGTCATGTTGTTGTTCTTGCTATGCTACAGTATGAAGTCCCTACGTATACAAGCCCACGCTAGCTACTACCTTTTACTATAATTATTTCATAGCTATCTCGTTGGTAGCTAGTTGCCCTCGGCACTGAGCTATATCCACACTTCAATTTTCAAGGATTATTCAACGAATTACCTCACCTTGCGCTACCTGCTTCTGCACCCCTGTATTGCCTCTATTCTCCCCGCCGTGAAGCTATCGAGCTTATAATAACTGGCGGTGGGCGGAGGTACTGTGACACTTGTCCTATATCATCCTTGTCCTGTATCATTATTATGGGGATAAATTGAATCCGGAAAAGTGTGTAAGGACATGAAATGTGGTAATGACCTGTGGTACTCTATTTCAAGACAGCTTGTGGAACCAGGACCTTTGAATTGGAACAATAGGCAGCAAGGAGACCTATAATCAAATTCATAGTCAGGGTTATACAAACTAGCGAGGGGGTGGTATACACAAGGGAGGGCAGGGACCATTATTAGTAATATATTTTACTTGGCCTTACAATAACCTCTCTTGTTTACAGCATACGCTTCACAGTGTACATTCCTACCATGTCTTGGTTGCCACACTCTAGTATGGCTAACCAATACTACCTTAAATTTGATCAATGAATCTTCCACACTGATATATTAATATAACAATCATTATTTCTGTAATCTTATATGCATGCACACGCAGTACATTCTCACTATTTTAATTTCAAATTTTAACATTTACCATTAACATAATAGGCATAAGCTGCAGTAGTATATTGGCTGTTCATACAGATTGCCAGAATTCATACCCATGCAAGCAATCCACAATAATTCGTGGGGGTGGAAAAGAGGGGCCTGCGCATGCATGCAGGGTATACCATGAATTACAGTGCTACATTTGACAAAATTGTATAATACGTTATGTTATTACAGCAAAACAGTATAGCAGATCTAGCTATAGATTGCACGCCATGCATTGCCTGCTTTGCCTTTGTTGGATCAACAAATGTTACATATTATTATGCATGTGCAGACAACAGTGTACCACTGCATGTTAATTGATGTGACTCCTTACAACCATTTCATGTGAGTGCAACAAGGTCCCATTCCCATTCCAATTTCACAGCTCATGAATAACTAAGTACCCTAGTGGTTTGCAGCCAGTGAGTGACATTGTCAACATGTACTGGTGACGTCATTGTTGACAGGCGCTCTTTGATCTCTGGAGGACATGTCTTCACAACACAACTGTACACATCGGGATGGGCCTGTATGAGGGGAGTGAGGGGGAGGGAGGGGAGGGAGGGGGAGGGGAGAGGGGAAGGAAGTAAGGCAGGAGGAGAGAGGGAGAAGAGATGAAGGGGAGGGAGGGGATGGAGGGGGAAGGGAGGGAGGGGGAGGGGAGAGGGGGAGGAAGGGAGGGGAGGTAGGGAGGGGGAAAGATGATGGGGAAAGGGTTGGGAGGAGGGAGACGGTACATCACCGATTGTAATCCCCTCCCCTCCTCTCCTCTCACCTCACAATCGTCTCTCAGTTCGTCAGAGAACTCCTCATCCTCTTCTTTCAAAGCCAACTTGAAGCTCCTGTTTCCTCCAACCATCAAGAACCAAACAGGCTGCAGGAAACAGGAGGGAAAGAGGAAAAGGGGGAGAATTGTAGGGAGAGAAGGGAAGAGGAAGGAATACAGCCAGCCAGAAGAGAGAGGGGAGGTAACACAGAGTTCTCACACTACCAGTAGACAGTACATCCAAACACAAGTGTACAGTACACATCATTCACCCATCCCTCACCCACCTAACGTCTCCTCTGACCACTTGTCCCGCCCTACCCCTCTCTCTTCCCCCACTCCCCCACACACATCAAATGTCTCGCCGACCTCTTGCCCCCACCCCTGCTGTCAAATGTCTCCTCTCATCTCCTGGCCCGCCCCTGCCCCTCCCTCTTCCCCCCACTCTGCTGCTCTCATCACAAACTGTCGTCTGCCGAGTGCTGTGGAGGCAGACCACTTGCTCCAGGAGAATGCAAACACTCCACTCAACATGGCCAGGTGGACACACAGCTGGTCCTCCACAGTGCGGCTCTACAGGGAAGGGGGCGGGGAGGGGGAGGGTGGGGCTTGATGATGTAATTGACAGATTAAGCATTGGAACATTCATACACGTAAAACACACATCCACAAACACGACACACACAAGCACATTCATATGCATACATACACATACGTACAAACACTCACACAATAAGTGTAAGATTGACATGAGGTGTGATAATATAAGTGCACTCACACAACACGTACACCCCTATGTATAACACAATGCATACAACACACACAAAAGGTAAAACTGACCTTGTCAGGAAGGTCCACATACTTGTGACTGTCGTTAGAGGGGAAAACATTGAGACCAAATGTGAGTAGAGACTGCAAAGGACCAGGAGGGGACAGTCTGGTCACCGGGATATAATATTGTACACACACAACACACACATACGTACACACACAACACACACACATACACACACACACACACACACACACACACACACACACACACACACACACACACACACACACACACACACACAAACTACAGTAACCAACCTCCTTGTTGCAGCTCCTCCTTCATCGTTTTTCCAAAGGACTGCATAGTGCGTAGTGGTAGTCACATTATGATAGAAAGATGGCAATTACAATGACAATATTACAGTCACATTTCACCAGTCAAACAACATGTTACCACATAGATGTCACAGTCATACATTACCATACATAGTAACTACCCACTTCATACACACTCTTACACACCCCTATATACGTACATTAACTTCACGTACGTACATTAAACAGCTCCACTTGTATGGTCCGTCAATTAAGCTAGACGGATGAGCTCACCGTGAACCTTGCACGGAGGGCACACCAACCCTCCGGTCGTCTTGTTGATAAAGACGGTCTGAGAGGTCTCCCTCTCGCACAGCGGACAGCTCAGGGTCAGAGCGGCGTGACCCTCGCTATAAGAGAGCTTGTTCGCTTTGAGGAACTGCCTCACTGTCGACGGAGGGAGGACGGCTTGTGTCTGGCCAGTCAAGTCCGTCACTGATCTCTTCACCACTCTTTGTAGGGACAGTGAGGGCAGTTGTCGATGAGGGAGCGAGCATGCTACACGATCATGAGATGTGCGCTGTAACAGTTCGTGGCAGCTGCGGCTTGCTTGCAGAACGTGAGTGTGTGAGTTCCACATGTGATGACATTGTCACTTGTACCGTCACTGTGTAGTGTCCGCGCGCGTCAGCTAAACTGCTGCCATTTTGTCCATGATTTGGCAATAGTGCATGTGACGGCATATCATGCTCCAACATCACTCTTCACACACTGCTAACATGTACACTAATTTATACGCACTACATAAAAGGACTACAAATGAAAGATGTTGCAAAACCTAACATTTTAAAAAGTCAGTTCACCTGACTCCAGTGGACCTGTAGCAATAATGAAGAGAATGAAACTAACATCACTGCATGCAGTTCCCTCTGAAATGTGACGTCACTGACACGTCACACAGTGCAGAGTTGGCTGTGTTGTGTCCTCAGCTCAAGTGTACACAAACTAGCTGGTATGTCACACTACACAGTGACAGTACAAGTGACAATGTCATCACATGTGGCACTCACACGAATGTTGTTGCTGGCTCCTTGTCCAGGATGAGGACTAGGTGCACCTCTTCTCCCTCAGACACGGTATAGGTTATGGGCTGGAAGTTCACAGTGGGTCCTAGGGTTGGGGAAATAAATTGCCATGGTAACATGAGCTGACAAGGTACTAAGGACTCTCCATACACAAAGCCTTCAGCCACACGACCCTCCCACTCACTGTCTCCATCCTCAACGGTAACTGTGGCAACATCCTCAGGTCCTATAACCACCCTGTTGTCTGAAACGGATGAGATTTTCAATTCAAATTCTTCTTTACTTTCCTCTGATAAGTCATCAGTTGGTATCACCAAGGAGATGGTTGCCATGGTGATATCTGCTGCGAATGTTACAGTATATGGTCCAATGGGCCTGTAGTCATTGGGAGCTGTGGTGGCAAGCAGGGGTCACATGACAGTCAGGTGACATCACTAGGTAGGTCACATGACAGTCAGGTGACATCACTAGGTATGTAGGTCACATGACAGTCAAGTGACATCACTAGGTAGGTCACATGACAGTCAGGTGACATCACTAGGTAGGCCACATGACAGTCAGGTGACATCACTAGGTATGTAGGTCACATGACAGTCAAGTGGCATCACTAGGCAGATCACATGACAATCAGGTGACATCACTAGCTAAGTCACATGTGTCATCTCAGCCAGAGAGGTACAAGACACACTACCTTTAACTGTGCCGTCTTCATTGACCACAATGACAGAGTATGGAGAGATGCTGGGGATGCTGGCCTTCAGGGTGACATTGAGTATGTCCCCCTCATTAGTGGTGTAGGTTGTGGGATCAGAGGTGACAGACACAACTGCAGAGGCACAAAGTCACCAGTCTCATTCACACACTCGCTCCCTGTCATCTCTCACAGTGACACCAGTGACAATGACATGCTTACCTTTGTCATCAGTGATGTTGACAGTGGTGCTCTCAAACTCCCCGGTGCTGCTCCCAGTGAGAGCCATCACTATGAGGCTCAACACAAACTGTTCGGCTGGCTCCAAATTGTCCTTGTTGTCCTCCACAGACACCATGAAGTCCTTGGAGGTCTCTCTGGAGGTAAAGGTCAATGTGACAGGATCAAACTTAAAGTCACTTGGGTCTGCAGTAGGGAGGGGAGGAGATGGGAGGAGGAGAGGAGGGGAGGGGAGGAGGGGAGGAGAGGAGGGGAGGGGAGGGGACGGGAGGAGGAGAAGAGGGGAGTGGAGGGGACGGGAGGAGAAGAGGGAAGGGGAGGGGAAGGGAGGGGAAGGGAGGAGGAGAGGAGGGGAGGGGATGGGAGGAGGAGAGGGGACGGGAGGAGGAGAGGAGGGGAGGGGATGGGAGGAGGAGAGGAGGGGAGGGGACGGGAGGAGGAGAGGAGGGGAGGGGACGGGAGGAAGAGAGGAGGGGAGGGGATGGGAGGAGGAGAGGAGGGGAGGGGACGGGAGGAGAGGAGGGGAGGGGATGGGAGGAGAGGAGGGGAGGGGACGGGAGAAGAGGAGGGGAGGAGACAGGAGGAGGAGAGGAGGGGAGGGGACGGGAGGAGGAGAGGAGGGGAGGGGAGGGGAGGGGATGGGAGGGGAGTTGTGCAGTGTAAGACTAAAGAACCATCAAGTGCAGTGCACTGACCATTTGTAGTCATGTTGGTGGATGTAACTACGACATTGTAAGGGAAGGAGGCATTGTTGCCTGCGATGACACGGATGGAAATCGTGCCCATCGACTCACTGACAGAGTAGGATGGCTGCTCAAATGTCACCTTGATGTCAGGGACAGGAGGTGTGGAGGGAACAGAACTTCACACAGATGCATACACCCACCCACGCACACACTTCACACCATTACACACACAATGTCATACCATCATCATCAATGATCCGAATGATGGGTTCAAATTCAACACGTTAATTTCCCGACTCCACCCCCTCCTGCCCAGGGAGGGAGGTGATGAGTACCTGGAACAGCTCGTCCAGTTCAACTAGGCTGTCATTGATGACAGTGATGTTAAAACAGGCAAATGTCTCTGCAGAGGCTATTGTCAACATCTGAGGGTCCTCGTGGAAGTCCTCGTTGCCTAGGCAACAAAGACAGCCTCCACTAACACACAATTACCAGCAAAGTACAGACACACACTGGGTCACTAGTACTACGTAATTGTCAGGGAGGTCCCCTCACCTGTTGCAATCCCATCTACAGAGAACAAGAGAGAAGACAAAGTGACCCACTGAAACAAGCCGCATGTAAACACACCTCCCTATGTCTTCATCACTAGTCAAACACGCCCACTCACCCCGCCCACCCTGTCTGCCCCCTCACCAATTGCCGCACTGCCAATCAGGCTTGAGGAGGAGTCCAGCTCCAGTAGTACGGCCATCAGTCAGTCAAGGAGGAGGTGCTGGGCCTGGTCTTGTTTAGGGGAGGGGGAGGGGGATGGAGGGGAGGGGAGGGGGAGGGGACAGAGAGGGGAGGGAAGGGAGAGGGGAGCCTGGTCTTGTTTAGGCAGACCTCAACAAACCCCACCCCCTCCACCACACGGTAGTTCTGAGCTTCTAATGTCACCATCACCATGTCTACATGAAGGACAGGGCCGCATCACATTGAGGTGGGTGCAGTGTGGTGGTGTACATTGAGATGGGTGTAGTGTGGTGGTGTACATTGAGATGGGTGTAGTGTGGTGGTGTACATTGAGATGGGTGCAGTGTGGTGGTGTACATTGAGATGGGTGTAGTGTGGTGGTGTACATTGAGGTGGGTGTAGTGTGGTGGTGTACATTGAGGTGGGTGCAGTGTGGTGGTGTACATTGAGATGGGTGCAGTGTGGTGGTGTACATTGAGATGGGTGTAGTGTGGTGGTGTACATTGAGATGGGTGCAGTGTGGTGGTGTACATTGAGATGGGTGCAGTGTGGTGGTGTACATTGAGATGGGTGCAGTGTGGTGGTGTACATTGAGATGGGTGCAGTGTGGTGGTGTACATTGAGATGGGTGCAGTGTGGTGGTGTACACTGGTGGGTGTAGTGTGGTGGTGTACATTGAGATGGGTGCAGTGTGGTGGTGTACATTGAGATGGGTGCAGTGTGGTGGTGTACATTGAGATGGGTGCAGTGTGGTGGTGTACATTGAGATGGGTGCAGTGTGGTGGTGTACATTGAGATGGGTGCAGTGTGGTGGTGTACATTGAGATGGGTGCAGTGTGGTGGTGTACATTGAGGTGGGTGTAGTGTGGTGGTGTACATTGAGATGGGTGCAGTGTGGTGGTGTACATTGAGATGGGTGCAGTGTGGTGGTGTACATTGAGATGGGTGCAGTGTGGTGGTGTACATTGAGATGGGTGCAGTGTGGTGGTGTACATTGAGATGGGTGCAGTGTGGTGGTGTACATTGAGATGGGTGCAGTGTGGTGGTGTACATTGAGATGGGTGCAGTGTGGTGGTGTACATTGAGGTGGGTGCAGTGTGGTGGTGTACATTGAGATGGGTGCAGTGTAGTGGTGTACATTGAGATGGGTGTAGTGTGGTGGTGTACATTACACTTACTCTCATTGTCCACAATCGTCACCATGGCAACATCAGGCATTGCCACAGTGATCCCAAGTGGCCCGCTGTCAAGTCAGTGTCAGGAAGAAGTTCTCATTTCCTTCAAAAGTGGAATCTTCAATGATGTTCACACTGAAGTTATGCCGTGTGGAGCCAGGTAGAATGTTTTGAGTTGTGGACAAGAAACCAGTGACATCATAGTCAGTAAGGGCTGAGGGGAGGGGAAGGGAAGGGGGAGGAGAGGGGAGGGGGAGGGGAGGGAATGGGGGAGGGGAGGTAGACAGGAGAATGTATAATTGTAAAAATCTTCTGTCCATCTTCACTCCAGTTGCCATGACAACAAATATCTCACCTGTGGCCGTCCCATCTACTGCAGTGATAAGAGCCCTAAAGGAGAACTCAAAAGGTGTTTTTGTTACCACGGCAACCTCAAGCACCCCATCTCCCTCCCCCACTTGATAGGCTGGTCTCTCAAACCGAACACTGAGAGCTGCAGATGACACAGTGGCAGCAGTAGGCAGAGAGGGGGAACACACAGGCACCCCACTGGTGAATACAAGGCCTAGACACACACTCTGCAACACACACACACACACACACACACACACACACACACACACACACACACACACACACACACACATACACACACACACACACACACACACATATACACACACACACACACACACACACACACACACACACACACACACATACACCCAAGCACACACACACACACACACACACACACACACACACACACACACACACACACACACACACACACATACACCCAAGCACACACACATACACACACACACACACACACACACACACACATACACACACATACACCCAAGCACACACACACACATACACCCAAGCACACACACACACACACACACACACACACACACACACACACACACAGGCAAATGTTGTACACAGCACACACATAATTGTCTTCACGCACCATCATTGTCTTCAATGAATACTTTAGCCCTGCTAATACTGCCAGTCTTGACGTTCACGGTTGCTTCTGTTGACAGAATGACAAAGGTGACATGCAGTGTCTCGTCACTATCACCCACAAGGTCATCAATGGCGGAGATGTTGACGGACACAGCAGATGTCCCAGGTTCAAAGGTAACCACGACATCGGTGAGGGCTGTAAAGTCAGCCCCAGCTGAGGACAGGAGGAGAGGAGCACTCACAAA
>OZ025872.1:565000-567500 GCA_964019415.1 Ianthella basta | reverse complement strand
AGGGTCCTTGGCAGCCTTGCTGTGGAAGAGGAAGCAGTACGAGTCTGCAGTGGCCTTTATGATGGTGTCACGGTACTTCTGATATTGTCCTTCATGATGATCCAGCTGCACACTGATGCGGGTGGCATGATCAAACATAACAAGATTGCCCACTGTTCCTACCGCAAACTCCATTCGCACACGAGAGATAGAGTGGGTGTATATCTCCCACCCTGGCGTGGACTGCAAGCGAGCAATCATTCCTGTGAATACTCCACAAGGAATGAAATGTTTGTCTTCAAAGGTGATGGCAAAGCACAGGGATTGCTCCTGTGGTCTGATACCAACTCCTGACGGGGTTACATCAACTGGTGAGTTGGTCAGGACTGACGGGACAAAGAGAATCCTGTCTTCATCATGTGACTTGACCTCTGCTCCAATGAAGAGCTGGACCAGGAGGTCCATGAAGTGGTCAGGATTGATCTGAACCTCAAGGTCCTGAAGTGCATCCATCGACAATTTACCCTCATGTTTCAGCATTGTCTTGCCCACTCCCACGACTTCTTCTTCAAACTGCACTTGATACAGTTTGGAAATGTTCTTAAAGAGGTAGGAAGGATTGGTGAAGACCAGGCAGTCACTGTCTTCAGTGTGCCCTACATCAGCCCCACAAAGGTGAACAAGGAGACCAAGGGCATGGAAGTAGGTGACCATGGCATGAAATTCTCCTTCGTCATCAACAGAACCTTCTTCCTTGCAACGTTGATACAGCTCACTGTATGAGTACAACGGCGTCTCTGCACCCTGGCTCAGCTCCAACAGCTGACGGAGGTACCACCTCACGGGGACTTTTACTTTAACAGCATCTTCCATTGCCTGCTTCGTTAGCTTCCTCTTGAGATGTTTGGTGGCCCGACAGTGCTTACATTTATAGTGTTTACGCAACTGATGACTTTGGTCAACATAGAGCATATTGTTGACAGGGAAGAACATGAGGGTGGATTTGTGATTTGGCACAACCATCTTCTTTAGATGGTGAAATTTTGACTGCAATGTTTTATCCAAAATTTCGTTGACTGCCTTCAATTTAGCTTCTGAATCTCCTTCAACCAGATTATCAAGGTGAGTGCCCACCAGCACAGCACAGGGCTTAGGGGACTTGCTCTCACACTTCACTTCTGGGGGAAGCTGAACCTTCCTGTCAGCAAGTGAGTGCACCGTCATCGCCGAGCGTGTGATCATGTCAGCAGTGGAGAGGGCAGATTTAGCTGAATACTTCTTCTTCCCTTCAGTGGAACACAGCTCATCTATGGGGCATTCTGTCAACTCCTTTGCCACGTTGAACACATGCAAGTAGATGGCGGGTATGTTGACAAATATTGGGAGGATATCGTGGTATGCCAGCTGTCCTCCACTGTCTAGGAACTGCAGGAGATGCACATCGGGCAGGGTGACATCAGCTATGTCAGGATTCCGCAATTCTTGGAACATTCGACTAATCATTGTTTCAACTGAGTTGGGTTTATGAACAGGTGCCTGAATGGGTGATGTATCACCTAGAGGCTGAATGGGTGATGCATCATCTAAAGGCTGAATGGATGATGCATCATCTAAAGGCTGAATGGGTGATGTATCACCTGACGGATGAATAGGTGTTTCACGGTAGACTTCATTATGTGTGCTCGGCAGAACATTTGTTTCACAAACCATTGGTTCTGAAGCAACCGCAACTTCTATTGTGCTACTTTGGATTGGTGTGACCAAGGCATCCATTTTCTGCCGCAGGAATGTGAGTAGACTGAGTATACCACTGTCATTGTTTACCAGCACCCACTTATTCTCAGCTACCACACACATATGGGCTTTATACCTACACCTCTCAACTACTCTTTGACCCACATCGTCCTCTGAGTCATCTGATGATGATGAGTCTTCTGAGTCAGATGAATCTTTGCTTAGAATTGCTCCTGATGATGGAATGAGACCAACCTCTTCTGACAACTCTGCATTATCAGATGGACACACACTGACTGTTCTAGCGGTCTCTATCACAGGAGTGCTGCTAACATCAGGTGGTGGCAGCCCCAACAGGTGGTAGAATAGAGAGGTCTTGCCAACTTGAGGGGGTCCAATGGTCATGGCCTTGGCAATGTGGAGGGCAATGGTGGGGTTGTCTCTGATAGCTTTGTGGTACAGTCTGGAGCAATCTGCCTCTGTGAACCCTATAACACAAGACACAAGCAGAAATTGTGGCCACTGGTGTGGTTGGTCCAACTTTAACCAGATCACATTTTAGGTATTCAGTAATCATTAAAATTCCCCTCTATTATATAAAATCACCTACAGTGGAACCCCACTAAATGACCACCTCTATAAAACGACCACCTTAGAAATAAGACCGCTTTGATTTAGTCACAAATGCATGTACACTTGATTGTACATTATGTTCTCAGAATTAAGACCACCTTAAAAATAGGACCACTTCGCTTGGCCCAGGTGGTCTTATTTCTGAGGTTCCACT
>OZ025872.1:557500-562500 GCA_964019415.1 Ianthella basta | reverse complement strand
CTCCAGCATTTGAACGACTTCCTGCACTACCTCTGCAGGTTTGGTTAACAGGACTTGACAAAGATGGTCCTCCCATTCCCACCTCCCCTTCCTAGCCACCTCAGAGCACTTTTCTGCTGTTAAGAGGTGTCTAGTGAAGAGCTCATTCAGTACTGCAGGGTTTGAATAGGTTTAGAAATCACTAGCTTGACCACTCACTGCTTCATGCAGTGTGCTGTGTACACATTTCAGTTGGACATATCTAAAAGGAACCAGAAAGTAAGACCCCTCTATGGCTACCACAACGTCTGGGATACTCAATGGTCTCTTTTAGGACAAACACAAGCTGCTCAGACAGCTAACTTGTCAGAGTCCATAGCCCCCACCTGTATCCACAGCACATGTCTTCCTACATTGTTATTTAACTAGTGGACACTTGCATGTGAGGCTGCACACACACACACACACACACACACACACACACACACACACACACACACACACACACACACACATGCACACGGACACGCGCGCACGCATGAACGCACACACGCACGCACACACACAACACACGCATGCACGGATGCACGCACACACACACACACGCACGCACACATGCACACACACACACACACACACACACACACACACACCACACCACACACACACACACACACACACACACACACACACACACACACACACACACACACACTGGTAATATAGGCAGATTATGTGCCCAATACAGCATGGGTTAGGTGAGGCTACAAAACAATAGTCAAGGCTGGTATAGGGTGGACTGGCTCAGCTGTTACACTGACTTCACTGTTGAGTAGTCTGACTACCTCACCAACCTCTCAACTGCCTTGCTTCCTTATTGTGGCCAAACGTGGCCATTAAATGAGCTATTCTGATCACCACTTCTGGAGGTTTGGTGTACTGGATAGAGATAAGTTGATAAAACAGGCCCCCTCCTCCTCCTTCTATCCTCTTCACTTCATCCTCAGTCACCAACTTCTCCTGGTACAACTCTGACAGCACTGTGTGGGATAGCAGCACTGATACACAGACTGGACACACAAAACATTCACACAGTATGCTAATATCAAAGGTCTACAATGTGTGTGGGTACACAGTCACTGCTGAAGGTAGGAGGAACAGGTGCAGATAGGGAGGATTGATGTTGAAGGCGACACTCACACAGTCTACACAAGGTGTACCTAACCCTATGACAGCACAGTGTAGGATGAGAGGACAGTGTGTGTGTGTGTGTGTGTGTGTGTGTGTGTGTGTGTGTGTGTGTGTGTGTGTGTGTGTGTGTGTGTGTGTGTGTGCATGTGTGTGTGTGTGTGTGTGTGTGTGTGTGTGTGTGTGTGTGTGCGTGCGTGCGCGTGCATATATGCGTGTGGTCTCAGTACATCACACAACTTGGAATACCATGACACAGCAGTCTACACAGCTGGTACACACAAGTGTCATCACAAGGTGTCACGGTGCAGTACTTGTAGCCAACTTATCACATGACAGCCATATGGGCAGCTGTTTATGGAACAACGGGACATGTAAAGACAGGCAAACCTGGCTGACTGCACAAGAGTAAGGTCTGGGATACTCAATGGTCTCTTGGTACAAGCACAAGCTGCTCAGACATCTAGCTTGCCAGAGTCCATGGCCCTCACATTAATCCACACACGCACACATGCACACACACACACACACACACACACACACACACACACACACACACACACACACACACACACACACACACACACACGCACAACCACACATACACACACACACACACACACACACGCACACGCACACACACATATACAAAAGCAGCCTATGCAGTTGGTGCATGTGTCACTATCAAGTTCTCATAGTGCAGTACTTGGAACACAATTAACTTGGCAAAGTGTGCTACTATAGTATAACTCACTCTTCAGCTCCCTATTCACATGACAGCCATGTTTCTCCAGCACTGGAATGGCTTCCTGCACTACTTCTGCAGGTTTGGTTAACAGGACTCGGCAAAGATACTCCTCCCACCACCTCTCCTTCCTAGCAACCACAGAGCACTCTTCTGCTGTTAGGAGGTGTCTAGTGAAGAGCTCATTCAGTACTGCAGGGTGTGAATAGGTTTAGACATCACTTGACCACTCACTGCTTCATGCAGTGAGCTGTGTACACATTTTCACTACACAGTATACACTCAACAGTTGGACACATGTAAAAGAGACCAGAAAGTAAGACCCCTCCTACTCCTACCCCTACAGTGTTATTACCATACCTACATCAAGTGAACACTTGTCTGGAATCATTTGCAAACAAAACACATACCAATAAATGAACAACAAGATCAGTAGAATGTTTCCATCACTACCGAAAAAGTAATAGAGGTGCGATTGGGCTTAAAGAACAGAAAATGGTGACGGTGACACACACACACACACAACACACATACACACACACAGACACACACACACACACACACACACACACACACACACACACACACACACACACACACACACACACACACACACACACACACACACACACACACACACACACACACACACACACACACGTGCATGCACATGCATGCACCGGAAATATACATGTACGTATGTATGAACAAGTGTTGACATGTCCGTTCATCACACCATATGGAATGCATTGTGCATCTTTAAACAAATGGTGGAGATGTACATTAAAGCAGTCTATGCAGTTGGTGTATGTGTCACTATCAAGTTGTCATAGTGCAGTACTTGGAACACAACTTGGCAAAGTGTGCTACTATAGTATAACTCACTCTTCAGCTCCTCCTTCACATCGCAGCCATGTTCCTCCAGCACTGGAATGGCTTCCTGCACTAGTTCTGCAGGTTTCATTAACAGGACTTGACAAAGATGGTACTCCCACTCCCTCCTCCCCTTCCTAGCCACCTCAGAGCACTCTTCTGCTGTTAGGAGGTGTCTAGTGAAGAGCTCATTCAGTACTGCAGGGTGTCAATAGGTTTACAAATCTTGACCACTCACTGCTTCATGCAGTGTGCTGTGTACACATTTTCACTACACAGTATACACTTAACAGTTGGACACATGTAAAAGGGACCAGAAAGTAAGACCCCTCCTACCCCTACCCCTGCACTGTTATTACCATACATCAAGTGAGCACTTGTCCGGAATCATTTGCAAACAAAACACATACCAATGAATGAACAGCAAGATTAGTAGAATGTTTGGACAACAAAGGTCTTCGTCAGCTACAAAACTGAAGAAGTTAGACGTGTGACAAGTACAGCAACTTGTGAGAGCAGGCAGAAAAGCCTACCACTGGAATACTCACATGTACATACAACTGTTGTCAAAAGTACTGAAACATGTGACAGAACATGGCTACCACACAAAAGTACTATCTATAACACAGGTCAGCAGACAGGGACACTTAACACCACACCACACTACACCTCCAGTATATGTGCAGCTAACACGCACGCACGCACGCACACACGCACGCACGCACGCACGCACACACGCACGCACGCACACACACACACACACACACACACACACACACACACACACACACACACACACACACACACTGATACACACTGATACACAGACTGGGCACACAAAACATTCACACACTATGCTAATACCAAAGCTCTACAATGTGTGTGGGTACACAGTCACTGCTGAAGGTAGGAGGAACAGGTGCAGGTAGGGAGGATTGGTGTTGAAGGCAACACTCACACAGTCGACACAAGGTGTACCTAACCCTCTGACAGCACAGTGTAGGATGAGAGGACAGTGTGTGTGTGCGTGTGTGTGTGTGTGTGTGGTGTGTGTGGTGTGTGTGTGTGTGTGTGTGTGTGTGTGTGTGTGTGTGTGTGTGTGTGTGTGTGTGTGTGTGTGTGTGTGTGTGTGTGTGTGTGTGTGTGTGTGTGTGTGTGCATGATCTCAGTACATCACACAACTTGGAATACCATGACACAGCACTCTACACAGCTGGTACACACAAGTGTCATCACAAGGTGTCACAGTGCAGTACTTGTAGCCAACTTATCACATGGCAGCCATATGGGCAGCTGTTTATGGAACAACAGGACATGTAAAGACAGCTACACATGGGATACTCAATGGTCTCTTTTGGTACAGCAAACAATCTCACCAGAGTCCATAGCGCCCACCTCAACATGCGCACACACGCTCACACACATGCATGCACACACACACACACACACACACACACACACACACACACACACACACACACACACACACACACACACACACACACACACTGGAAATATAAGCAGATTATGTTCACATACTAGTGAGTGCAAAGCATTGTGGGACGACTGTGAGGAAGCACCATGCAGTGGCTGTTTCACTAATTCATGCACTGATTAAACATTAAACAGAATGATGCTCTTCCCATGCCTTCTGTTGTCTCCTCCATGCATGTGTGCTGTTATACATTTTAGGTCAACTTGGCCGTCTTGCTAGTCTCACAGTCTACGGTCCGTAGAATTGCCCGTGGTGCGACCCATAGCTGTAGCATGCCATGCCTAATGACCATTATAGGTAGGGTCGAGTGTCTATGCTAATGACAGTATATAGGACATTGCACTAACGCTATCCATTGTGTGTAATGGTATGCATGATAGTGCAACCACAGTGTTTATGAGATGCACAGTGGCTGTTATAAATGGCTATAACTTGGGACTAAAAATGGTGTATAAACGTACACCTACGCCACTGCGGACCCCTGACCAAAATATTACGCTAAATGTTTCCCCCGTGGCCCAAACGGACATACCACATAGACAGAGCCACCGTACTACTCATGAGGTAAGGGGCTCGTTCAGGCTCGCCCCATCAAACACACAAACTCACACATACATACGTATACATGCAAACACACATACATACACACACACACACACACGTACATGTGTGCAGGCATGTCTGTTCATCACACCATATGGAATGCATCCTTAAACAAAT
>OZ025872.1:505000-555000 GCA_964019415.1 Ianthella basta | reverse complement strand
TTAATGTTTAACGAAAGTTACAGTAACTCACTCTTCAGCTTCTTCACACGACAGCCATGTTCCTCCAGCACTGGAATGGCTTCCTGCACTAGTTCGGCAGGTTTCATTAACAGGACTTGACAAAGATGGTACTCCCACTCCCTCCTCTCCTTCCCAGCCACCTCAGAGCACTCTTCTGATGTTAGGAGGTGTCTAGTGAAGAGCTCATTCAGTACTGCAGGGTGTCAATAGGTTTACAAATCACTTGACCACTCACTGCTTCATGCAGTGTGCTGTGTACACATTTTCACTACACAGTATACACTCAACAATTGGACACATGTAAAAGGAACCAGAAAGTAAGACCCCTCCCACCCCTACCCCTCAGGCCTGTAGCAGTGGGTTAAAACTGGTCAAGCCATGACATGCCGTGTGACAGATACAACTAGGGAGGACTGGGGGGGCATGCCCCACAAAAAGGAATGAAATCAAAATGCTCTGAGATAAATTTTGGAGTAATTCTGTGACTGTGACCATGAAATTGACCAACTAGCATGTGACAAATAATATTGAATTGTCTGTCTCACGCTATTCTCGCCCTACAGCCAAGAAGCAACTTAAGAGCACCACTAATTGCTTAAGTGCAACAATCATTCAATTTCTGAATGAAACGAGCAATTTCACTAAAATGGCCTTGTTCAAGAGCTAGTAGCTGGTGCTGTGTTCTGGCTCAATTCACAGGGCCAAATCAAGAAGAATAGTATTGCACAATGTACCTGAGCGAGTACCAGTAGACGTGCAGTGCAACAGCAATTGTCCAAATTGAGTAAGAACTAAGAATGGTTGGCCCACATGGGAGCAGCTGCATAAGTGTCAAGTGTTACTGGGGCAGCTCATTGCAGAGAGTTAGCAAAGTTTGAGGTGTGCACAAAGTGCGAAGTCAGAATTGTATACGTCTTCTTTTAAACAAGATTCACTACTCTCTTTAAGCAGCAACTCACCAGAGCGCACCTTCAGCACATGATGTACAGTAACCATAATACAGACTGCATGTGCCTGCACTGAGGGTTCTGCACTTTAGGGCTCTTCATTGGGGTTAGAGGTGTGTACTGTAAGAAGTGTGGCTATTTGATAAAACACTGCATTTCAAACTAAAAATCACTGCTCACTGCCTGAAAACCAGTCGGGCCATGAGAAGACCAACCATACCACTTGCTACAGACCTGCCCCTGCACTGATACGTATTACCATACATCAAGTGAGCACCATTCCCACCATTATCCTACCATAGTCCCTAGCACATAGCCCTATTCTACACATACAATAGACAGAAAGGTCTACCGTGGGTATTCTCACATGGACAGGTGTTTACGGAACATGCACGTTAACACAGGCCAACATGGCTGACCACACAAGAGTAAGGTCTGGAATACTCAATGGCCACTTTTGGTACAAGCACAAGCTGCTCGGACAACTAGCTTCCCAGAGTCCATAGCCACCACCTTCATCCACATACACACACACACACACGCACACGCACACACACACACACACACACACACACACACACATGCACGCACACGCACACATGCACAGTGGAAATATAAGCAGATTATGTTCACATACTAGTGAGTGCAAAGCATTGTGGGGCGACTGTGAAGAAGCATCATGCAGTGGCTGTTTCACTAATTCATGCACTGATGAAACATTATACAGAATGATGCTCTTCTCTTGCCTTCTGTTGTCTCTTCCATGCATGTGTGCTGTTATACATTTTAGGTCAACTTGGCCGTCTTGCTAGTCTCACAGTCTACGGTCCGTAGAATTGCCCGTGGTGCGACCCATAGCTGTAGCATGCCGCGCCTAATGACCATTATAGGTAGGGTCGAGTGTCTATGCTAATGACAGTATATAGGACATTGCACTAACGCTATCCATTGTGTGTAATGGTATGCATGATAGTGCAACCACAGTGTTTATGAGATGCACAGTGGCTGTTATAAATGGCTATAACTTGGGACTAAAAATGGTGTATAAACGTACACCTACACCACTGCGGACCCCTGACCAAAATATTACGCTAAATGTTTCCCCCGTGGCCCAAACGGACATACCACATAGACAGAGCCACCGTACTACTCATGAGGTAAGGGGCTCATTCAGGCTTGCCCAATCAAACACACAAACACACACATACATACGTATACATGCAAACACACATACATACACACACACACACGTACATGTGTGCATGCATGTCTGTTCATTACACCATATGGAATGCATCCTTAAACAAATGGTGGATATGTACATTAAAGCAGTCTATGCAGTTGGTGCATGTGTCACTATCAAGTTGTCATAGTGCAGTACTTGGAACACAACTTGGCAAAGTGTGTTACTATAGTATAACTCACTCTTCAGCTTCTTCACATGGCAGCCATGTTTCTCCAGCACTTGAGTGGCTTCCTGTACTACATCTGCAGGCTTGGCTAACAGGACTTGACAAAGATGGTCTTCCCACCACCCCTTGCTAGTCACCTCAGAGCACTCTTCTGCTGTTAGGAGGTGTCTAGTGAAGAGCTCATTCAGTGCTGCAGGGTGTGAATAGGTTTACAAATCACTTGACCACTCACTGCTTCATGCAGTGTGCTGTGTACACATTTTCACTACACAGTATACACTCAACAGTTGGACACATGTAAAAGGGACCAGAAAGTAAGACCCCTCCTACCCCTACCCCTGCACTGTTATTACCATACATCAAGTAAGGACTTGTCTGGAATCATTTGCAAATAAAACACATACCAATGAATGAACAGCAAGATTAGTAGAATGTTTGGACAACAAAGGTCTTCATAAGCTACAAAACTGAAGAAGTTAGACGTGTGACTAGTACAGCAACTTGTGAGAGCAGGCAGAAAAGCCTACCACTGGAATACTCACATGTACATACAACTGTTGTCAAAAGTACTGAAACATGTGACAGAACATGGCTACCACACAAAAGTACTATCTATAACACACGTCAGCAGACAGGGACACTTAACACCACACCACACTACACCTCCAGTATATGTGCAGCTAACACGCACGCACGCACGCACACACGCACGCACGCACACACACTGATACACACTGATACACAGACTGGGCACACAAAACATTCACACACTATGCTAATACCAAAGCTCTACAATGTGTGTGGGTACACAGTCACTGCTGAAGGTAGGAGGAACAGGTGCAGGTAGGGAGGATTGGTGTTGAAGGCAACACTCACACAGTCGACACAAGGTGTACCTAACCCTCTGACAGCACAGTGTAGGATGAGAGGACAGTGTGTGTGTGCGTGTGTGTGTGTGTGTGTGGTGTGTGTGGTGTGTGTGTGTGTGTGTGTGTGTGTGTGTGTGTGTGTGTGTGTGCATGATCTCAGTACATCACACAACTTGGAATACCATGACACAGCACTCTACACAGCTGGTACACACAAGTGTCATCACAAGGTGTCACAGTGCAGTACTTGTAGCCAACTTATCACATGGCAGCCATATGGGCAGCTGTTTATGGAACAACAGGACATGTAAAGACAGCTACACATGGGATACTCAATGGTCTCTTTTGGTACAGCAAACAATCTCACCAGAGTCCATAGCGCCCACCTCAACATGCGCACACACGCTCACACACATGCATGCACACACACACACACACACACACACACACACACACACACACACACACACACACACACACACACACACACACACACACTGGAAATATAAGCAGATTATGTTCACATACTAGTGAGTGCAAAGCATTGTGGGACGACTGTGAGGAAGCACCATGCAGTGGCTGTTTCACTAATTCATGCACTGATTAAACATTAAACAGAATGATGCTCTTCCCATGCCTTCTGTTGTCTCCTCCATGCATGTGTGCTGTTATACATTTTAGGTCAACTTGGCCGTCTTGCTAGTCTCACAGTCTACGGTCCGTAGAATTGCCCGTGGTGCGACCCATAGCTGTAGCATGCCATGCCTAATGACCATTATAGGTAGGGTCGAGTGTCTATGCTAATGACAGTATATAGGACATTGCACTAACGCTATCCATTGTGTGTAATGGTATGCATGATAGTGCAACCACAGTGTTTATGAGATGCACTGTGGCTGTTATAAATGGCTATAACTTGGGACTAAAAATGGTGTATAAACGTACACCTACACCACTGCGGACCCCTGACCAAAATATTACACTAAATGTTTCCCCCGAGGCCCAAACGGACATACCACATAGACAGAGCCACCGTACTACTCATGAGGTAAGGGGCTCGTTCAGGCTTGCCCCATCAAACATGCAAACTCACACATACATACGTATACATGCAAACACACATACATACACACACACACACGTACATGTGTGCAGGCATGTCTGTTCATCACACCATATGGAATGCATCCTTAAACAATTGGTGGTGATGTACATTAAAGCAGTCTATGCAGTTGGTGCATGTGTCACTATCAAGTTGTCATAGTGCAGTACTTGGAACACAACTTGGCAAAGTGTGCTACTATAGTATAACTCACTGTATAGCTCCTCCTTCACACGGCAGCCATGTTTCTCCAGCACTGGAATGGCCTCATGCATTACCTCTGCAGGCTTTGTTAACAGGACTTGACAAAGATGGTCCTCCCACTCCCACTTCCACCACTCCTTGCTAGCCACCACAGAGCACTCTTCTGCTGTTAGGAGTTGTCTAGTGAAGAGCTCATTCAGTACTGCAGGGTGTCAATAGGTTTATAAATCACTTGACCACTCACTGCTTCATGCAGTGTGCTGTGTACACATTTTCACTACACAGTATACACTCAACAGTTGGACACATGTAGAAGGAACCAGAAAGTAAGACCCCTCCTACCCCTGCACTGTTATTACCATACATCAAGTAAGCACTTGTCTTGGAGGTTTGGTGAGCAAAACACGCAACAGTGATTGAACAATAAGATCAGTAGAATGCTTCCATCGCTACTGAAAAAGTAATTGAGGAGCGATTGGGCCTAAAGAAAGGAAAATTGTGACAGTGGGCAGAAAGGTCTACTATGGGTACTCTGACATATACAGCTGCTTATCGAATAAGAAAAATGCGAGCAAACATGGCTACCACACAGGTCTGGGATACTCAATGGTCTCTTTCAGGACAAACACAAGCTGCTCCGACAGCTAACTTGTCAGAGTCCATAGCCCCCACCTGTATCCACAGCACATGTCTTCCTACATTGCTATTTAACTAGTGGACACTTGCATGTGAGGCTGCATGCATGTGCGCACATGCATGTGAGGCTGGCACGGATGTGTGTGCGCACACACACACACACACACACACACACACACACACACACACACACACACACACACACATTCATACTCACATTGATATTGGTGAGTAGCACCTATAACACTACACCATCCCTCTACATGAACGGTCAATGACTTGTGCAGAATCACATGCTATTCCAATGTAGCACTGTATGCTCACCTTTGATCCTGTTAGCAGTCCACCTGTACCACATCTCCTTCTTGTATTCCTCCAACACATCTATCACCAGTTTCACCACACCAGGTGGCTTCACTGCTATAGTACGAGCAAGCTTGTCAAACCACATGTACTCTGCCTCACTGACTCTTCTGCACTCTTCTTCAGTGATGAAGTCCTTCTCCACATGCAGAGTCTTCAGAACTGCACACACCAGTAACACAGGACAGTAACACAACACAGCTACAACACAACAAACAGACTCACAACACCGCTAGCTACTTAGTCAGGAGTAGCTGACCCTTCAGTTATTACTTGTGGGTACGGAATAGCTACACAGCTAGCTAGCTACTCGTGACTGATAGATAGATAGATTATTTGAGACAGGAGTGCCGCGTACACTAGCGTGGATGTACATACAGGTCCTGGACCGCACAAGCACACACACTGCGATCAAGTGTAGCTTTAGAAATAGATAAATGTCACTCACTCACAACGCAGTCAGCCTCAAACTCACAGCGCCAAGTATTAGAATACCACCCATGGGGAGGAAACGGGTCCTCGCTGTCATCGCAATGACAACCGATCGCAACACTTGACATCCCTTCAGCCATCTTCGTCTCGCGCCAGTCGGATGTGCCCCGCCCCCCAGAGCAGAAGCGCCCTCCACTGCGCAAGAAATTGATTTTTCGGAACCTTTAATACGAAAGTCAGCTGTGCATGCAGAGTTGGCTACTTCTCCACTGAACGTGTCATTCCACTTGTATTTACTACTGGACCAGTTGCTATAGCTAAGTGTTTGGACAATGGTCAATTAGCTGTAACTATATTGGTACTGACCATGGCCATACTGCATAATGTGTAGACACTATACCCAAGAGACGGCCATTTTCCTCCAGCTCTGCCCTCCACTCACTAGAGATATGTGGCGGTCAACAGTATTAATGACATTCCAGTGACATGGGTACTTACAATAATTACAGTACAGTGATGGGTTGAAAGCAATGTATGCTGAGTACCCTCCCTACACACACACACACACACACACACACACACACACACACACACACACACACACACACACACACACACACACACACACACACACACACACACACACACACACACACACTGTATTCAGTTCAGTCTGTGGGATCCTCGGGATGTGCTGGGTCCCAACAGTGGGCTGGTCTCTTGTGGGGACCCTGCTAATGTTCTGAGGCCCTTTTGGTTGTGGCTGAGGCCCAGTTCTCTCCTCTCCCTCCTCGCCTTCCTCTTCTGGCTCCACTTGTGGTAGAGAGACTGAGAAGGGAAGGGAGGGCGTCTGTAGCTCAGCAAGGACTGCACTACAATCCCCAACACAAGGAGGGCTAGCCACGCCAGACACAGAAGGATTTCTGAAGTGCCAGGGGAGGGGAGGGGGGGAGAGGAGGGAAGGTGGGAAAGGTGGGGGTAGTACTTTGAGATGAGGTGTTGTGAGCTTACAGTATATGATGTGTGTGTGTGTGTGTGTGTGTGTGTGTGTGTGTGTGTGTGTGTGTGTGTGTGCGTGTGTGTGCGTGCGTGCGTGCGTGCGTGTGTTGTGTGTGCGTGTGTGTGTGTGTGTGTGTGTGCGTGTGTGTGTGTGTGTGTGCGTGCGTGCGTGTGTGTGTGTTGTGTGTGTGTGCGTGCGTGCGTGCGTGCGTGTGTTGTGTGTGTGTGTGTGTGTGTGTGTGTGTGTGCGTGCGTGCGTGCGTGCGTGCGTGCGTGCACGTGTGTGTGTGTGTGTGTGTGTGTGTGTGTGTGTGTGTGCTAGGTTAGCTGACCATCAAGCTGGAAGGGGTAAGCTTGGTACATTTCAAAGTCAAATCCAGCAATGGTCACTCGGTTGAGGAAGTTGGTCCAAATCAGTCGGAGAGAGGTCAGGAGGAAGGTGGATATGGCTGGAGGGGGCGGGGGAGTGGGGAGGGGTGGGGCAAGTGGGGGTGGGGCATGGGGTATTAAAAGAACACAAACTGATGCAATAGTACATGTGAACAAAGAACCACATCCATTCCAAACTTGAAACTGATTTGGAAATGGGACTGTAGCAGTTACTCACCAAAAATGACTGCTGTACTTCCGAGGAAGGCACACACAATTATATTAGTCTCTACAGTGAAGAGTTATAGTGTAATATGTATAAAATACATCAACACAGAGTGCATGCATACATACAGACACAGACACCATTACACAAGGTACGACTTGTTACACAAGATGGACTAGTGAGATGTGTTCAACACACAACACACACAACACACACAACACACAACACACAACACACAACACACAACACAACATACAACACACACAACACACACTTGTACCACTCACAATTCCTGTCATGGCTTCCTTGTTGCACTTTTTGCAGCAAATTGGGACCAGTTCCAACATCATAAATGGAACCAGGAACACGATAGTGCCACAGACTACAGTCAACCCATACACATAGGGTATGTCCAGGAATGAGAGGAAACCTGGAGTGGGGGTGGGGCAAGGGGTGGGGCTGGGGTGGGGCAGGGGTGGGGCAGGAGGCGGGGCATGGGGTGGGACAGGGGGTGGGGCAAAGGGTGGGGCAGGGGTGGGGCAGGTAGCGGACGGGTAACTAACGGTGGGGTCTCAAGGAGAATCATATGGTGTAGTGTAGTGTGGTGTGGTGGGACTCACCTAGTGGAGTGAACAACAAGATGAGGGTGAAGTGGAAAGTGGCAAATGCAGCAAAGATGAAGACTAAAGTGAAGTAGTGTCCAATGAAGAACCAGAGGACAGTGATGAGGGCTGTTGGGATGGCAGAGAGAGCAATGGAGGAGAGCTGGACAGCTGGGGGAGGAGAGGGAGGGGGAGGGGGAGGGAAAGGGGAGGGAGGGGGAAGGGGGAGGGAGGGGAAGGAGAAGGGGGAGGGAGGGGAAGGAGAAGGAGGAGGGAGGGAGTGAGTGTTAGCGTCATAATTGAGGAATCTTACTATAATGCACCGGATCTTGGTTTGTATGTATGTTTGTTCAGTCATAAATCGACGCCTTGCAGGGAATCGGTTCAAGACGCTCCATGCCTGTTGAGAGGGACTGGACAGGCATGTTCTTAGAGGAGTGTTGTTCACCTAGCTGCCTTGCGGCTGAAGAGCGCAATTCCGTCGTCTGTACTCTGCGGGCTAACGCATTATTTTTAAAATTATTGGCCCTTCCACTACCGGCCATTGGTGGACTTGATATGAGCCATACCAGTTAAGGGAGTGGGGGACACAAGCTTAGAGGGGTGCTGTTCGCCTAGCTGCCCTACAGCCAAAGAGCGCGCGCTTGTGTGTGTGTGTGTGTGTGTGTGTGTGTGTGTGTCAGTAACACACCCAGCTCAGACCATCCCGAGTGCGCTTCCAAAATGCAGTACAACACAAATGTCCACATTGTCAAAGTCAGAATGGGAACCTCTGAGGGTGGGCATCAAAATGAACAGCAGCCAACACATGCAACATAACACCGTGACTACACTGCTAATTACAGGGAACTCCCCATGCTCACCAATATGGAAGAGGCGGTGTCCAATGAAACATATATAGAGTCCAACCACTCCAATAAGGGTCCCCGTTACCTTGGTAACAATATTACCTGCACAGAAATGGAGTAACCTCTCCAAAATGGCTCCCTCCTCACCTGAAATGGCACAAGCCAACAAATGGAGGTGTGTGTGTGGGCATACCTGAGATGATGCAAGTGTTGGCTTCCTCTGAATAATCACATGAGTACGTTGCCATGGGGATGTAAGCCCCGTACCGCCCCTCCCCGTACACCAGCATGTTGTAGACCACCCCCTGTTCAGGCATGGAGTCAAACACCACCCTCTTGGGCGTCCTGTAGGTGAGGTGGAGGCCTAGCACCTGTATCGGGGGAGAGCACATCACATCACACCACCACTTCACACACAGCACTCCTTTACAACTTAACCACTCCCCTTCCCCTCCCCTCTTCCCTCCCCTCCCCTCTTACCTCCCCTCCCCTCTACTCTCCCCTTCCCTCCCTCCCCTCCCCTCCCCTCCCCTCCCCCCCCCTCCTCCTCCCCTCCCCTCCCCTTCCCCTCCCCTCCCTTCCCCATCCCCTCCCCCTCCCCTCCCCTCTCCCCTCCCCTCTCCTCCCCTCCCCTCACCAGCTGTCCATAGCTAGTCACACTGTCCACAGTCAACATCCTCCTGATCCCCTCAAACATGGCCTCCTCACTGTAGCTCCTCTCTGGAAGGAAGTACAGATAGCCGTAATAGGACAGGTCCTGGATGGGGGCAGGGGGTGCGTCACAGGTGGGGAGCCCTCTAGACCCATTCTTGTAGCCCAGGTCTCCAGCATGGAAGGTGACGGTTGTGGAGTAGTTTGTGTGTGTGAGTGTGAGCTCGGCATCATAGAGGAGGTTGGAGGTGGTTGCGCAAGCACCAGCCACTGGATCTGTGGGAAAGGGTTACCATAGCAACAATAATACAGTGACACCTCGTATACCCACTTTATGCTAAATAACCTCTAAAATAGGACAACCTCCCTACAAAGCACAAAATGCTGAGTCCCAAGCGTGCCCCTTATTTGGAAGTTCCACTGTACATCCAACAGTGGATACAGTGCAAGTTAACATATGGCAATACGTGAAGTGTCCCACTCAACACTGGACGTGATTGCAACGACTTAAACCCTCCCTCAATGTCATCACCTCTGCACTGCCCCTCCCTCTCCCCATATGCTACCACTGCACTCACCATTCATATAGATTGGCACAGCAGCAATCAGTGCTCTAACTGTCCCATTGGTCGGACCACGTTTAAAACTTGCATAGAATTCTGTTTGGTTCTGCTCGCTACTTCTGAACTGGGCCAATCCCACGTGTGTGCCGTTGGTGGTGGTCTTGTAGGGGAGGGAGAGGGAGGTACTGAGGGTCACGTCCCGACTCTGAGTGTGAATCTGGAATGTGACTCCAAGCACAACGGGGACACTGTCCATGTGATAATTGACCTTGAAGTGGTGGCACTGGGATCCATTGTGGGACATGAGGAGAGTGTTGCCGATGTCAACGGAGTAAGTGACACAGTTGTCTGCAGAGGGAGAGGGGCTGTGGTCAAAGGAGTTGACTGTGTCTGCCCCAGCACTCACTGCACTCCACACCACTTCACACATGTACACCAGTGAAGGCAGTGAGGAGTGGGCTTAGCATGCTAAGGACATCTAGGTGCATGCCCAGACACACTTCTTCAGTAATGTCTGTAACCTGTGGAAGATGGGAATGGGGACAAGTTGTCCAGGGAATCAAGATTATACTGTTGAACGTGAAAAGAGGACAGATTCCAGCTTCAGTTTCTTCCCACTTGGCCCAGATTTAACTTTGGACCATGACGCTAAAACAAAGATAGCTACACAAAGCAATCAAAGACAACACACAGCCATAGTCTCGCGTAGCCGGACCGCCATCTTGTCGGAGCAAAGATGGCGGTCCGGCTACGCGAGACTAACACAGCCACACATCAATGACTCTCCATACAACACACTCCTGCGTTCCACACTCCTAGCTATTTACCAGTCACTGGCATACTCACCACGTCCTCCTCGCTCGACATCATCCGATCGCACTGCACACAGAGGTCACTCATCGGTAGTTTGGCGCGTTCTAGTCTGGGGGCTGGCCAGCCAGACTAGGCGCGTTCGTCTTAGCCGCCATTTTGGAACGAACAGGGAAATCCCCTAGTGTATTGCATTCGTCGAGGCAGGAGCGGGATACAATGGATGGAGCGACAGCTAACATGTCTCCTCCGTGGAACACCTCTCCACCAACACTGAACAGGGAGGTCGAAGACTCACCGATCCAGTCTGTCTGTCAACCGCTCCAGGAGGAGTTGGAAAGGTGCTCTACTCAAGACGTGGTCGGTGAGACGATATAAGTCGTTCGTGACTGCTTTCCCTGCTCGTGAAGCGGTAGACCCACTTGACCGCATCCCTTCACCTCATCCTGGACCGACCACAACAGATGGCCGGTACTGACGGAACACCAGAAGTGAGCAGTCAAGAGTGAACTAGCTACAGATGTGCCAATTGGTGCTGTGGAGGAAGGGGAGGGGGAGGGGAAGGGGTGTGGTGGGAGTGATGTAACTGTTGCTAAGCAACATGATGAGCACTTCTGTGATAGTGTGGTGGGGGTGGAGTGACCATTTCTTACAGTTTGAATGAACAACGGACTGTGTTTTATGATAAATAACAATTCCGTACCGACCTGCCAGTGGAGTGATGTTGGGTGCACTTTGTTGAACTAGTCTGACTGCTCTGTACTTGTGGCAAGTCCTTGTAGACAGACTGCAAGGAAGATGCACTCCACTGAGTGGTTCTTCCCTGACCTGTTGTCTGTCCTTTCTCCTTGCAGGAGGTGGACATGTGTTTGGTAGACAATCAGTCAGTGTCTTTACTGCTGAGGGTGGCTTACAGATCAACTGCTCTGTGATTAACAGTGAGTCCTTTACAGTGCACTGCCATCCATGGAATAGTGGAAATATAGTGCACCAAACCAACCTGCTGCACTGAACTAGTGTCACAGTGAGGAAGGGGAGTAGAGGGGAGGGGAGGGGGGAGGGCCAGCAGCTGCACATTGTCAAGTGGGAAGTGGGATACTTCATAACAATGCAGTGTGGATGGTTACACTTCAAACTGTTGTGTGTGCAGTGACAGCTCTTTATTCTGGAAGGGCCACAGGTGAAGTGATCCTAGTGAATTCAAATTCTTTGGATGAACTTACAATGTAATTCAGCGACCCCTCTCTATTCTGGACACATTCGGTTTGAGACAGTTCCAAGTGTCCTCATTAGAGAGGTGCCCTTATTTCAGAGATGGTACAGTATTGTACACATCTCTATGTAGCTGGGACAATAGGCACTGTCCTCATTAGAGAGGTGCCCTTATTTCAGAGATGGTATTGTACACATCTCTATGTAGCTACGACAGTAGGCACTGTCCTCATTAGAGATGTGTCCTGAATTCAGAGTGTCCTTTTCACATATGAGGGATGCACTGTACTGTACACCTCCTGTACACTTCGCTGCTGTTTGTGGTTATTTTTCTACAGGACATTTGCTTGTGGATTGTTGGAAATCTTGCCTGCCATGAACATTGTGCCAAGTATCATTGGTGACTGACAATAATATGTATACATAGTCATTATTACCATTGGAATTAGTATTGTAGTATTGAGATAAGGGAACCACAAGTATTTTGTCAATTGCTGTAGATCACTATAAGAGTTATTCATGCTCCTATGTTAATACATGGTTAGTGATGAGTGCATAGCATCTATAGGTTCCACTGATGGTCACTTACAGTAAACTCCACTGTAAGCACAATTCCTAAGCATACACACACAATACATAAACACGTGCCTCACAACTCTCAACTGTGGCCGTATGTGTGTAGTCAAGTGGTTCTTCAGTTCAGCATCACACGTGTGTCTAGCTGCGTGCACTGCTAAATGAGCTTCTCAAGGTCTGCTCCACATGCAGCTAGGCGTTCCCTCCCGTATATATCTGACAAGAGACAGTGTATATAGTACACACACTGCATACACTGCACACACTGCACACACTGCGCACACTACACACACTGCACACACTACACACACTGCCACTGCACACACTGCACACACTGCACACACTGCACACACTGCACACACTACACACACTGCACACACTGCACACACTGCACACACTGCACACACTGCACACACTGCACACACTACACACACACTGCACACACTGCACACACTGCACACACTGCACACACTGCACACACTGTACACACTGCACACACTGCATACACTGCACACACTGCACACACTACACACACTGCATACACTGCACACACTGCACACACTGCACACACACTGCACACACTGCATACACTGCACACACTGCACACACTACACACACTGCATACACTGCACACACTGCACACACTGCACACACACTGCACACACTGCATACACTGCACACACTGCACACACTGCACACACTACACACACTGCACACACTGCACACACTGCACACACTGCACACACTGCACACACTACACACACACTGCACACACTGCACACACTGCACACACTGCACACACTGTACACACTGCACACACTGCATACACTGCACACACTGCACACACTACACACACTGCATACACTGCACACACTGCACACACTGCACACACACTGCACACACTGCATACACTACACACACTGCACACACACTGCACACACTGCATACACTACACACACTGCACACACTACACACACTGCACACACTGCACACACTGCACACACTGCACACACTGCATACACTACACACACACTGCACACACTACACACACTGCACATGGCAACTTCTTATCATGCAGCCTCTGAGCTGTGTTTGTCTTCACCGGTCCCTCCCTCCATGACTACATACCTACACATGTACATTGTATTATACACTTACTATGCAAACAAGGAAAGGTGGCAACACACACACTTTCTGCATGTGTCACAAACACCAAACAATGCCTTGCTAGTCCATGCAGTACCCCACCTGTGTGTGTTCAAGTGCATGGTATACAGAGTGTGTAGCTCTTTGTGACATGGGACAGCTAACATTGTCAACAGTGGTCAACTTTGAAATGGATTTGTGTTTAGTTGATGTTTGATCACACAATGTCATGCAATGTTACCAGAATTCTCATGAAAACATGTACAAACATGCAAAACAGCTGAAGTAAATAGTACTTTGTGTGTTGTATAAATATGTCCAGGTGAATAATGTGTACAGACCAAAGAACACTCTACAAACTGTACAACTCACATACATGTGTGTACATACACACAATACAAAGGGGCCATGGTGTTTGTATATACACTGTACAGTACATTACACTCTTGAGATGTGAACATAATATACAACAATAGTGTACAAACATGTATAAATATCACAGGAGAAACTTGACACAAAGTGTGTTTGCAGTCAAACATTGTCTTGTGTTAGCTTGTGTGGATCAAATGTTGAAGTTGTGTTCAGCAGCTAGTCTGCTTCCCTGTGTGTGTGGGACACAGTAGAGAGATAGGGGGGAATGACAATGAAGGAGTGAAGATAATGATAAAGTGTGTGTGTGTGTGTGTGTGGACAACCAAACCGCACACACACACACATGTACGACACACACGCACACACACGTATACACATGCACACACACACACACACACATACACACACGCACGCATGTATGTATACACACAAACACACACACGCACACACACGTATACACGTATACACACATGCACACACACACACACACACACACACACACACACACACACACACACACACACACACACACACACCAACATTCTCTAGCACACTGCCTTACCAGGTGAGCCAATTCGCCTTCTCTTGGCCTGTGGACTGGTTGGACCAGACCCACTGGAAGGAGGGCAGTAGGTTGGGATCTGAAGAACTACAAGAGAAACAGAGAACAATCCAATGTTTCACCAACTACACTCTACTACACACATGCACACTGTTACAGTCATGTCATGGCTTCTAGTCCCACTTCAGTAACTCCTGGTCTCACCCACCACTGCACTTGATCATGTGAATACAGTACAGGTACAGTGGATGTGTACATGACTCTCATTGTACATTGACGTCATCCCACACACAAAAGTGCAATGTTCCAATATTGTGCTCACATGATCAATGCAGAGTGCTAATGGGAATTCGGACAAGAAACTAAAAACAACTGCATAATATAGTAAGTGACCAGTGTCAAAGTGTTTATGCACGCAGCACTAATTCCTTCACTGTTCTGTAATAGTTAATTCAACAGTAGTCCATTGGATAAAGTGCCTATCAACTTGTTAAAGTATTGCTAATACTCCAGAAACTAATCAACAATGAACTAACAGTGAAGCAGCCTATAGCCATTCCTGGTGTGGAAGAGGACTGCTTAGTCTAAGAACAAATTACTGCAAGGACACTTTGGAGCAGAACAACACGGCACACAAATGTGCCCATTTAGTTGAGTGCACAGTTCTAATTGAAATGGTACAAATGGGAGAATCTGCAGTTGGGGAAATCCCTGTGATATGCCATGCTAATTAAGTGGGCAGTGGGTAGGCTAACCTGTCTGAGTGGGCGGGGTTCCCCCTCCCCCTCCCCCTCCAGATAATAGCTGGTATGCTGTTCTCTTACAACAGCCTGTGAGAGAAAGCAAAGAAGGCATACTCTACAAGGACGCATACATCCACACATCACACCATCTGGCTATATGAATGCACATTCATCAGTTCTGCAGCAGTTTACAATAATGTACACTCACCAAAGAAACTTACTTTGTCACGCAGCATCTGTCCAAATTCCTTCACTCTAGCATACCCTTTGGCACTGGTCATGATTGAGCATAATTTCATTAGGCTGGACAGTGTTGCCTGTTGGAGCAGGTGCGTAAAGAGAATCTCATTGGCTGTTTTGTGGATTTAGCCTCGTGGATGCTAGTCTCCTGCTCCTCTGATGATGTCGTCATGGTAGGCTTCACTAGCAATGTGCTTCGCATCAACATTTGACAAAACTGGTGTCTTACAATACTCAGCAGTGACACTACACCTGAGAAAGAAACCAAACAGAACCTCCCTCTTAGCTAGCCCATTCACTGTCACAAGCAGTAACCACAGTAGTAGCTAACTACACAGGGCGGAAAGAGATCTAGCTAGCTACGTATTACGGCTTGGCCTCACGGGAAATACAGCTATAGCAGTAGAAAACTGACATCACGTCTAATCATGCATATGTGTGCAATCACAAGAAACGGTATTAAAACACACTGCTACAGTATGTGGCAATGTGCAACATACTACTTAGCTATAATTATGAATAGGACAGACTTATATATACAGGTGTAGAGAAGGTCGTTAAAATGTGTATGTAACTCACACTAAGTGACATTGTCACTGTGTCCAATGCACTCTTGCTCGTGTGCCAAGTCCTCTGCAAGTACTCCATCTCTGGTGTCCTTCACAGCCTTCACCACCATTTGGTCCTGGTGTCCTGGCTGCAAAACAATACATTATCTGCCAGTACTTTAGAGTATACATTACTTAGCTACAGTTACTACATTAATGTCATCCACCACTAAAACACTACACACTCATATACACACACATACATACATTAAAAAGCTCCACTCGGTCCGTCAATTAGGCTAGACGGATGAGCTCACCGTGAACCTTGCACGGAGGGCACACCAACCCTCCGGTCGTCTTGTTGATAAAGACGGTCTGAGAGGTCTCACTCTCACACAGCGGACAGCTCAGGGTCAGAGCGGCGTGACCCTCACTATAAGGGAGCTTGTTCGCTTTGAGGAACTGCCTCACTGTCGACGGAGGGAGGACGGCTTGTGTCTGGCCAGTCAAGTCCGTCACTGGTCTCTTCGCCACTCTTTGTAGGGACAGTGAGGGCAGATGTCGATGAGGGAGCGAGCATGCTACACGATCATGAGATGTGCGCTGTAACAGTTCGTGGCAGCTGCAGCTAGCTTGCAGAACACTTCCTCCTCATCAGCGCGAGTCAGCTAAACTGCTGCCATTTTGTCCATGATTTGGCAATAGTGCACGTGACGTCATATCATGCTCCAACATCACTCTTCACACACTGCTAACATGTACACTAATTTATACGCACTACATAAAAGGACTACAAATGAAAGATATTGTAAAACCTAACATTTTAAAAAGGTCAGTTCACCTGACTCCAGTGGACCTGTAGCAATAATGAAGAGAATGAAACTAACATCACTGCATGCAGTTCCCTCTGAAATGTGACGTCACTGACACGTCACACAGTGCAGAGTTGGCTGTGTTGTGTCCTCAGCTCAAGTGTACACAAACTAGCTGGTATGTCACACTACACAGTGACAGTACAAGTGACAATGTCATCACATGTGGCACTCACACGAATGTTGTTGCTGGCTCCTTGTCCAGGATGAGGACTAGGTGCACCTCTTCTCCCTCAGACACGGTATAGGTTATGGGCTGGAAGTTCACAGTGGGTCCTAGGATTGGGGAAATAAATTGCCATGGTAACATGAGCTGACAAGGTACTAAGGACTCTCCATACACAAAGCCTTCAGCCACACGACCCTCCCACTCACTGTCTCCATCCTCAACGGTAACTGTGGCAACATCCTCAGGTCCTATAACCACCCTGTTGTCTGAAACGGATGAGATTTTCAATTCAAATTCTTCTTTACTTTCCTCTGATAAGTCATCAGTTGGTATCACCAAGGAGATGGTTGCCATGGTGATATCTGCTGCGAATGTTACAGTATATGGTCCAATGGGCCTGTAGTTATCGGGAGCTGTGGGGGCAAGCAGGGGTCACATGACAATCAGGTGACATCACTAGGTACGTAAGTCACATGTGTCATCTCAGCCAGAGAGGTACAAGACACACTACCTTTAGCTGTGCTGTCTTCATTGACCACAATGACAGAGTATGGAGAGATGCTGGGGATACTGGCCTTCAGGGTGACATTGAGTATGTCCCCCTCATTAGTGGTGTACGTTGTGGGATCAAAGGTGACAGACACAACTGCAGAGGCACAAAGTCACCAGTCTCATTCACTGTTCGTCTGGCTCCAAATTGTCCTTGTCGTCCTCCACAGACACCATGAAGTCCTTGGAGGTATCCCCGGGGGTAAAGGTCAATGTGACAGGATCAAACATAAAGTCACTTGGGTCTGTGGTAGGGAGGGGAGGGGACGGGAGGAGGAGAGGAGGGGAGGGGACGGGAGGAGGAGAGGAGGGGAGGGGACGGGAGGAGAGGAGGGGAGGGGACGGGAGGAGAGGAGGGGAGGGGATGGGAGGAGAGGAGGGGAGGGGACGGGAGGAGAGGAGGGGAGGGGACGGGAAGAGAGGAGGGGAGGGGAGTTGTGCTGTGCAAGACTCAAGAACCATCCAAGTGCAGTGCACTGACCACTTGCAGTCAGGTTGGTGGATGCAACTACGACATCGTAAGGGAAGGATGCATTGTTGCCTGCATGCCATGACACGGATGGAAACCATGCCCATCGACTCACTGACAGAGTAGGATGACTGCTCAAATGTCACCTTGATGTCAGGGACAGGAGGTGTGGAGGGAACAGAACTTCACACAGATGCATACACCCACCCACGCACACACTTCACACCATTACACACACAATGTCATACCATCATCATCAATGATCCGAATGATGGGTTCAAATTCAACAGGTTTACTTTCCCCTGACTCCACCCCCTCCTGCCCAGGGAGGGAGGTGATGAGTACCTGGAACAGCTTGTCCAGTTCAACTAGGCTGTTATTGATGACAGTGATGTTAAAACAGGCAAATGTCTCTGCAGAGGCTATTGTCAACATCTGAGGGTCCTCGTGGAAGTCCTCGTTGCCTAGGCAACAAAGACAGCCTCCACTAACACACAACTACCAGCAAAGTACAGACACACACTGGTACTACGTAATTGTCAGGGAGGTCCCCTCACCTGTTGCAATCCCATCTACAGAGAACAAGAGAGAAGACAAAGTGACCCACTGAAACAAGCCGCATGTAAACACACCTCCCTATGTCTTCATCACTAGTCAAACACGCCCACTCACCCCGCCCACCCTGTCTGCCCCCTCACCAATTGCCGCACTGCCAATCAGGCTTGAGGAGGAGTCCAGCTCCAGTAGTACGGCCATCAGTCAGTCAAGGAGGAGGTGCTGGGCCCGGTCTTGTTTAGGGGAGGGGGAGGGGGATGGAGGGGAGGGGAGGGGGAGGGGACAGAGAGGGGAGGGAAGGGAGAGGGGAGCCTGGTCTTGTTTAGGCAGACCTCAACAAACCCCACCCCCTCCACCACGCGGTAGTTCTGAGCTTCTAATGTCACCATCACCATGTCTACATGAAGAACAGGGCCGCATCACATTGAGGTGGGTGTAGTGTGGTGGTGTACATTGAGGTGGGTGCAGTGTGGCGGTGTACATTGAGATGGGTGCAGTGTGGTGGTGTACATTGAGATGGGTGCAGTGTGGTGGTGTACATTGAGATGGGTGTAGTGTGGTGGTGTACATTGAGATGGGTGTAGTGTGGTGGTGTACATTGAGATGGGTGCAGTGTGGTGGTGTACATTGAGATGGGTGTAGTGTGGTGGTGTACATTGAGATGGGTGCAGTGTGGTGGTGTACATTGAGATGGGTGCAGTGTGGTGGTGTACATTGAGATGGGTGCAGTGTGGTGGTGTACATTGAGATGGGTGCAGTGTGGTGGTGTACATTGAGATGGGTGCAGTGTGGCGGTGTACATTGAGATGGGTGCAGTGTGGTGGTGTACATCGAGATGGGTGCAGTGTGGTGGTGTACATTGAGATGGGTGCAGTGTGGTGGTGTACATTGAGATGGATGTAGTGTGGTGGTGTACATTGAGGTGGGTGCAGTGTGGTGGTGTACATTGAGGTGGGTGCAGTGTGGTGGTGTACATTGAGATGGGTGCAGTGTGGTGGTGTACATTGAGATGGGTGCAGTGTGGTGGTGTACATTGAGGTGGGTGTAGTGTGGTGGTGTACATTGAGATGGGTGCAGTGTGGTGGTGTACATTTAGGTGGGTGCAGTGTGGTGGTGTACATTGAGGTGGGTGCAGTGTGGTGGTGTACATTGAGATGGGTGTAGTGTGGTGGTGTACATTGAGATGGGTGCAGTGTGGTGGTGTACATTGAAATGGGTGTAGTGTGGTGGTGTACATTGAGATGGGTGTAGTGTGGTGTACGTTGAAATGGGTGTAGTGTGGTAATGTACATTGAGATGGGTGCAGTGTGGTGGTGTACATTGAGATGGGTGTAGTGTGGTGTACGTTGAAATGGGTGTAGTGTGGTGGTGTACATTGAGATGGGTGCAGTGTGGTGGTGTACATTGAGATGGGTGTAGTGTGGTGTTGTACATTGAGATGGGTGCAGTGTGGTGGTGTACATTGAGATGGGTGTAGTGTGGTGTTGTACATTGAGGTGGGTGCAGTGTGGTGGTGTACATTGAGATGGGTGCAGTGTGGTGGTGTACATTGAGATGGGTGCAGTGTGGTGGTGTACATTGAGATGGGTGCAGTGTGGTGGTGTACATTGAGATGGGTGCAGTGTGGTGGTGTACATTGAGATGGGTGCAGTGTGGTGGTGTACATTGAGATGGGCGCAGTGTGGTGGTGTACATTGAGGGTGTAGTGTGGTGGTGTACATTGAGATGGGTGCAGTGTGGTGGTGTACATTGAGATGGGTGCAGTGTGGTGGTGTACATTGAGGTGGGTGCAGTGTGGTGGTGTACATTGAGATGAGTGCAGTGTGGTAGTGTACATTGAGATGGGTGCAGTGTGGTGGTGTACATTGAGATGGGTGCAGTGTGGTGGTGTACATTGAGATGGGTGAAGTGTGGTGGTGTACATTGAGATGGGTGCAGTGTGGTGGTGTACATTGAGGTGGGCGTAGTGTGGTGGTGTACATTGAGATGGGTGCAGTGTGGTGGTGTACATTGAGGTGGGTGTAGTGTGGTGGTGTACATTGAGATGGGTGTAGTGTGGTGGTGTACATTGAGATGGGTGCAGTGTGGTGGTGTACATTGAGATGGGTGCAGTGTGGTGGTGTACATTGAGATGGGTGCAGTGTGGTGGTGTACACTGAGATGGGTGCAGTGTGGTGGTGTACATTGAGATGGGTGCAGTGTGGTGGTGTACATTGAGGTGGGTGTAGTGTGGTGGTATACATTGAGATGGGTGTAGTGTGGTGGTGTACATTGAGGTGGGTGCAGTGTGGTGGTGTACATTGAGGTGGGTGCAGTGTGGTGGTGTACATTGAGATGGGTGCAGTGTGGTGGTGTACATTGAGATGGGTGCAGTGTGGTGGTGTACATTGAGATGGGTGCAGTGTGGTGGTGTACATTGAGGTGGGTGTAGTGTGGTGGTGTACATTGAGATGGGTGCAGTGTGGTGGTGTACATTGAGATGGGTGCAGTGTGGTGGTGTACATTGAGATGGGTGCAGTGTGGTAGTGTACATTGAGATGGGTGCAGTGTGGTGGCGTACATTGAGATGGGTGCAGTGTGGTGGCGTACATTGAGATGGGTGCAGTGTGGTGGCGTACATTGAGATGGGTGCAGTGTGGTGGCGTACATTGAGATGGGTGCAGTGTGGTGGTGTACATTGAGGTGGGTGCAGTGTGGTGGTGTACATTGAGATGGGTGCAGTGTGGTGGTGTACATTGAGATGGGTGCAGTGTGGTGGTGTACATTGAGATGGGTGCAGTGTGGTGGTGTACATTGAGATGGGTGCAGTGTGGTGGTGTACATTGAGATGGGTGCAGTGTGGTGGTGTACATTGAGATGGGTGCAGTGTGGTGGTGTACATTGAGATGGGTGCAGTGTGGTGGTGTACATTGAGATGGGTGCAGTGTGGTGGTGTACATTGAGATGGGTGCAGTGTGGTGGTGTACATTGAGATGGGTGCAGTGTGGTGGTGTACATTGAGATGGGTGCAGTGTGGTGGTGTACATTGAGGTGGGTGCAGTGTGGTGGTGTACATTGAGATGGGTGGTGTACATTGAGATGGGTGCAGTGTGGTGGTGTACATTGAGGTGGGTGCAGTGTGGTGGTGTACATTGAGATGGGTGCAGTGTGGTGGTGTACATTGAGATGGGTGCAGTGTGGTGGTGTACATTGAGATGGGTGCAGTGTGGTGGTGTACATTGAGGTGGGTGTAGTGTGGTGGTGTACATTGAGATGGGTGCAGTGTGGTGGTGTACATTGAGATGGGTGTAGTGTGGTGGTGTACATTGAGGTGGGTGCAGTGTGGTGGTGTACATTGAGGTGGGTGTAGTGTGGTGGTGTACATTGAGATGGGTGTAGTGTGGTGGTGTACATTGAGGTGGGTGCAGTGTGGTGGTGTACATTGAGGTGGGTGTAGTGTGGTGGTGTACATTGAGATGGGTGCAGTGTGGTGGTGTACATTGAGATGGGTGCAGTGTGGTGGTGTACATTGAGATGGGTGCAGTGTGGTGGTGTACATTGAGGTGGGTGCAGTGTGGTGGTGTACATTGAGATGGGTGTAGTGTGGTGGTGTACATTGAGGTGGGTGCAGTGTGGTGGTGTACATTGAGGTGGGTGCAGTGTGGTGGTGTACATTGAGATGGGTGCAGTGTGGTGGTGTACATTGAGATGAGTGCAGTGTGGTGGTGTACATTGAGATGGGTGCAGTGTGGTGGTGTACATTGAGATGGGTGCAGTGTGGTGGTGTACATTGAGATGGGTGCAGTGTGGTGGTGTACATTGAGATGGGTGCAGTGTGGTGGTGTACATTGAGATGGGTGCAGTGTGGTGGTGTACATTGAGATGGGTGCAGTGTGGTGGTGTACATTGAGGTGGGTGCAGTGTGGTGGTGTACATTGAGATGGGTGTAGTGTGGTGGTGTACATTGAGATGGGTGCAGTGTGGTGGTGTACATTGAGATGGGTGCAGTGTGGTGGTGTACATTGAGGTGGGTGTAGTGTGGTGGTGTACATTGAGGTGGGTGCAGTGTGGTGGTGTACATTGAGATGGGTGTAGTGTGGTGGTGTACATTGAGATGGGTGCAGTGTGGTGGTGTACATTGAGATGGGTGCAGTGTGGTGGTGTACATTGAGGTGGGTGCAGTGTGGTGGTGTACATTGAGATGGGTGCAGTGTGGTGGTGTACATTGAGATGGGTGCAGTGTGGTGGTGTACATTGAGATGGGTGCAGTGTGGTGGTGTACATTGAGGTGGGTGCAGTGTGGTGGTGTACATTGAGATGGGTGCAGTGTGGTGGTGTACATTGAGATGGGTGTAGTGTGGTGGTGTACATTGAGGTGGGTGCAGTGTGGTGGTGTACATTGAGGTGGGTGTAGTGTGGTGGTGTACATTGAGATGGGTGCAGTGTGGTGGTGTACATTGAGATGGGTGCAGTGTGGTGGTGTACATTGAGGTGGGTGCAGTGTGGTGGTGTACATTGAGATGGGTGCAGTGTGGTGGTGTACATTGAGATGGGTGAAGTGTGGTGGTGTACATTGAGGTGGGTGCAGTGTGGTGGTGTACATTGAGATGGGTGCAGTGTGGTGGTGTACATTGAGATGGGTGCAGTGTGGTGGTGTACATTGAGATGGGTGCAGTGTGGTAGTGTACATTGAGATGGGTGCAGTGTGGTGGTGTACATTGAGATGGGTGCAGTGTGGTGGTGTACATTGAGATGGGTGCAGTGTGGTGGTGTACATTGAGATGGGTGCAGTGTGGTGGTGTACATTGAGATGGGTGCAGTGTGGTGGTGTACATTGAGGTGGGTGTAGTGTGGTGGTGTACATTGAGGTGGGTGCAGTGTGGTGGTGCAGTGTGGTGGTGTACATTGAGATGGGTGCAGTGTGGTGGTGTACATTGAGATGGGTGCAGTGTGGTGGTGTACATTGAGGTGGGTGCAGTGTGGTGGTGTACATTGAGATGGGTGCAGTGTGGTGGTGTACATTGAGATGGGTGCAGTGTGGTGGTGTACATTGAGATGGGTGCAGTGTGGTGGTGTACATTGAGGTGGGTGTAGTGTGGTGGTGTACATTGAGATGGGTGCAGTGTGGTGGTGTACATTGAGGTGGGTGCAGTGTGGTGGTGTACATTGAGGTGGGTGTAGTGTGGTGGTGTACATTGAGATGGGTGCAGTGTGGTGGTGTACATTGAGATGGGTGCAGTGTGGTGGTGTACATTGAGGTGGGTGCAGTGTGGTGGTGTACATTGAGATGGGTGCAGTGTGGTGGTGTACATTGAGATGGGTGTAGTGTGGTGGTGTACATTGAGATGGGTGCAGTGTGGTGGTGTACATTGAGATGGGTGCAGTGTGGTGGTGTACATTGAGATGGGTGCAGTGTGGTGGTGTACATTGAGGTGGGTGCAGTGTGGTGGTGTACATTGAGGTGGGTGCAGTGTGGTGGTGTACATTGAGATGGGTGCAGTGTGGTGGTGTACATTGAGATGGGTGCAGTGTGGTGGTGTACATTGAGATGGGTGCAGTGTGGTGGTGTACATTGAGGTGGGTGTAGTGTGGTGGTGTACATTGAGATGGGTGCAGTGTGGTGGTGTACATTGAGATGGGTGTAGTGTGGTGGTGTACATTACACTTACTCTCATTGTCCACAATCGTCACCACGGCAACATCATGCATTGCCACAGTGATCACAAGTGGCCTGCTGTCAAGCACAGTCAGTGTCAGGGAGAAGTTTTCATTTTTTTTTTTTTCAAAAGTGGAATCTTCAATGATGTTCACACTGAAGTTATGCCGTGTGGAGCCAGGTAGAATGTTTTGAATTGTGTCAAGAAACCATTGGCATCATAGTCAGTAAGGGCTGAGTGGGAGGGGAGGGAAGGGGGAGGGGGAGGGGAGGGGGAGGGAAGGGGGAGGGGAAGGGAAGGGGAGGGGAGGGGAGGGAGAGGGGAGGGGGAGGGGAGGGAGACAGGAGAAGGCATAATTGTAAAAATCTTCTGTTCATCTTCACTCCCGTTGCCATGACAACAAATATCTCACCTGTGGCCGTCCCATCCACTGCAGTGATATGAGCCCTAAAGGAAAACTCAAAAGGTGTTTTTGTTACCACAGCAACCTCAAGCACCCCGTCTCCCTCCCCCACTTGATAGGCTGGTCTCTCAAACCGAACACTGAGAGCTGCAGATGACACAGTGGCAGCAGTAGGCAGAGAGGGGAGAACATACAGGCACCCCACTGGTGAACACAAGGCCTAGCACACACACACACGCACACACACACACGCACACACACACACACACACACACACACACACACACACACACACACACACACACACACACACACACACACACACACACACACACACACACACACACACACACACACACACACACACACACACACACACACACACACACACACACACACACACACACACACACACACACACACACACACACACACACACACACACACACACACACACACACACACACACACACACACACACACACACACACACACACACACACACACACACACACACACACACACACACACACACACACACACACACACACACACACACACACACACACACACACACACACACACACACACACACACACACACACACACACACACACACACACACACACACACACACACACACACACACACACACACACACACACACACACACACACACACACACACACACACACACACACACACACACACACACACACACACACACACACACACACACACACACACACACACACACACACACACACACACACACACACACACACACACACACACATACACATCATTGTCTTCAATGAATACTTTAGCCCTGATAATACTGCCAGTCTTGACGTTCACGGTTGCTTCTGTTGACAGAATGACAAAGGTGACATGCAGTGTCTCGTCACTTTCAGCCACAAGGTCATCAATGGTGGAGATGTTGACGGACACAGCAGATGTCCCAGGTTCAAAGGTAACCACGACATCGGTGAGGGCTGTGAAGTCAGCCCCAGCTGAGGACAGGAGGAGAGGAGCACTCACAAACACTTCACGTGAAAGGGGTTCCCCACTCACCATCTGCTGTTCCCTCCACAGTGGTCACGTTGACTTCAAAGGACATTTCTATGGCAACATCGCTCTCCAAGGTGACTGTCACACGGTTGCCCTTGGCAACCACATAACTAGATGTTTTGAATGACAATCCAACCACTAACAGTAGAGAGGTGAGACCACACATGACCTCCGCCCCCACCCCCACCCCGCCCACTGGCTGCCCAATTGGCCCGCTCACTGGTCTGGTCCTCTATTATCACCAAGCCTGTATCAGGTCCAATGCCCACGTCGCTGACATTTATCAGCTCCACGAGGAAGACCTCCTCTCCTTAAAACACATTGTCGGTGCGTGTCTGGAAGGTGGTGTTGGCAGAACCGGGTGAAGTGACAGAGGCTGCCAAGCTGACTTCCTTTGGACCACTGTCATAGTCATCACCAGCTGTGTGGGGAGTGGGATGTGAGTGTCCCTGCACTACACTTAAGTGTGTGACGTGTATCCTTACGAGTTGCTGTTCCGTTATTGCCTTCAACTGTGACTTTGAACCCAAACGAGTATGGGATGTTTGCCACAAGTGTCACTGTGACACTGTCACCCTCTGACACCATATACACGCTTGGCATCAGGGACACAATCAGCTCTAAACAGCACCAACAAAACCACTAGTAAACATGGGCTGTAAACACAAATTAACCCCATGCACCTCCCATCCACCCCACACCTGTCCTGCACTCACTGTCATTGTCACTGATGCGGCGGACAAAGGCAGTAGTGGTCCCTCCGTCCACAACAAGTCCCCCAGCACAGCTCAAGTGCTCAGCGTAGCCAGTGATCCTAACTCTGAAGTTCTCAGGCAGCTCTGCCACTTGGTCATCAGGGATGGCGACAGAGAAGGTGAGGCTAGCTCCCCTGGCCGGCCTGGAAGGTGACATTGCTGGGGAGGGGGATGTAGTCCACTCCCATGGTGGCCGATATCCCATTAAAGTCAAGGTACATAGGGAACACAGTGAAAGGGAAGGCGTAGCTTGGGGTACTGGTTACCACGGTGATGTTTGCTGCTGTACCCTCAGTAGTGTCATACAGGGATGCACCAAAGGACACTTGAAGGTCTGTGCAGTGGAGGACACATGGCTACTTGACTTCATCAGTATTACACCCCCTTTAACACACATACTCACACACACACACACACACACACACACACACACACACACACACACACACACACACACACACACACACACACACACACACACACACACACACACACACACACACACACACACACACACACACACACACACACACACACACACACACACACACACACACACACACACACACACACACACACACGCACGCACACACAACTTACGGCCATCTGCATCTGAAATGCAAGTATTCAAAGTTGTTGTTGATCCCAGCACCACTCCATGTGAAGGACTGCCAAGCACAGCATCAAAGCACTCAGTGCACTCAATGACACCATCAGACGTGGTTGACACTGTCACATTGACAGACGTCATATCAGGCCAGAGCGTCACTGTCACTGGGACCCACTAACATCAAAGTTATCTCCACCTGAGGGGGTACAGAGTACAGTGAAGGGGGTGGGGCTAGTGGGTTGCCAGGCAACTTGCTCACCAGTGGCTGTTCCATCTACTAAAGTCAATGTGACACTTATTGGGATTCTGAACTCTCCAATAGTGTCAACGATGTATGTCACACTGTCACCCTCTGTCACCGTGGCCGGGCCCAGCAGTGACACAGTGACAGCTGCAGAAGAACATAAATAGCACATTAACCACTGTCACTTGCACCTCCATCAATGAACACACACTACATACACGTACAAGTTTAGCTGACACAACACCACATGACAGTGGCACATGGCGAATGTGACAGCAACAGAACCTTCACCAGCTACTTGTGCCAGTTGAGGTCGGCCTCACTAGGGCACACTGGGGTGACGGGCTGTGACACCACACTACACTCACAGCCAGGGGAGGCAGTACTGCACAGGCCAGGTACAGCACACACTACACACACACACACACACACACACACACACACACTCTGATGTGACCCTGTGGGACAAACGATGCAATGCCGACATATTGGAGGAGACTAGGGAGCTACCAGTAGAAGAACATGCAACTAAGGTTGAAGAAGCTCCAGTGGTTCGGACACCTACAGAGAATGCCAGACCATTGGCCACAGAAGCAGCTTCTAAGATGCAGACCAAGAGGAAAGAAGAGGAGGCCAGGAGGGACATCTCTGCGATGGGTAGATCTGATCAGCAGAGATCTAACCAGAATCGCTAACTGGCAAGAAGTGGTGATGGACAGAAGTGAATGGAGAGCTGCAATACACCAACCCAAGTCAACAGCCCCATCCCAACCTGTGACGAGGTAGAGCAAATGGACACTGCCCGACGTCCATGATGGACAAGGAGTAAAGAAGTAGAAGAAGAAGAAGAAGTGTGTGTGTGTGTGTGTGTGTGTGTGTGTGTGTGTGTGTGTGTGTGTGTGTGTGTGTGAGTGTGTGTGTGTGTGTGTGTGTGTGTGTGTGTGTGTGTGTGTGTTAGCTGGCAAGTGATATCAGGCCAAGCAAACTTAGAATGGCAAGTAATTAAAACCATCCAGTACGCTGCACTTCACAGACTGTCAGTGATGGCAAAAGAGACAAAAGCCATCAGATGTGTAACTCACAATATATAGGTATCCAGTTCAGCTTGACAGATCCACTCCATGCTGCTGTGCCAACTCTTGTGCCAAGACTTCATCACCAGTATTCTTCACTGCCGTCACTACTGTCTGCCATGTTCGAGGGAGGGCACCTGTTCCTGCCTGGTGTGAAGTCCACTTCCCCACCAAATCCAACATACACTCTTCTAGGTTCCCCTTATTGTTTGAGTTAATGATCTCCATAAACTGGTACTCCACACCGAGGAAGATACCAAACTGCCTCCATCTTGCAACCAGTTGGTGATTTAGGGCTGCATATAGGTCTGCCACAGAGATAGGAGAATCAACTGTTGCACTTGACCAATGAAGGAAAAGAGACACCATTTACAGAATACAGACTGAACAGAGATTACCATGGAAAGTGTTGGCAATCTGGCACAATGCTGCAATAAGGTGACATGTACAGTTCAGGAATATAGTGCAGTGTACAAACAACCACCATTGTCACTACAAGTAGCGGCGAAGGGATCAGTGACAGACATGACAGGTTAGATGCACATTTACCCCCTCTGTTGACAGTGAGGCAGTTCCTCAAAGTGAACAAGCTCCATTTTAAAGAGGGTCACACCACTCTGACCCTGAGCTGTCCGCTGTGCGAGTGGGAGAGCTCTCAGACTGCCACCATCCCTACATTGACAGCACTGCTCTACTGTGCTGTCTGATGCTAGTGTGTGTAGACTGTACACTCTCAATCACATCTACATTATACACACCAACCAGCAACCCAGTGCACATTTCCCACTGTTACCCACCTCTGGTATTGACTGGGGCTGTCTCCACTGGGCTGGGAGATGAAGCAGTACCCGAGATGGGCTCAGAATAAGCAGGGGACACAGGTAGTAGGGCAGCTGAACAGAGAAGAGAATTGATGCTTGTAATTGTATGGTAGTCACACACACCCACACACCTACACCCATACACACCAACACACACCCACACACCCACACACACACACACACACACACACACCCCACACACACAACATCAAGCCGTCTGCAACTGCTGGAGGCCCTCACCAGTTGAGCTAGTTGCCACTTTCTTTGGCTTTGAACTGGTTAGATCAGACCCACTGTGAGGACAGGGGCCACTTGGGATCTGTGAAACTGATCAACAGAGCACAATTCAATGAAACACTCAAACTACTACACACACTGCCTAACTCTTACAGTGACAGTGACCACACAATACAATTGATACATCTAGCTGTCTCTGTTACTGCTGTCACAAGTAAACACTACACATTATAGTCCCCTCTAGTCCTCTGAACATAGTGGATGAAGTGTTTGTGAACTGGTCAGTCTTCAGTCTCAACAATTACCAACACCCAGCCCATAAAGGAATGTAGCAACAGTGAACCAAATAGCAGAAGTAACCTAGCCTCTTCAATTGGGTAAAGTCAACTGCAACGACCCACACCAAAACACTTGTCATGCACACCGTCAGGCACCCAAATATGCTACTCCAGTTGAAACCACAAAACTACTCAGAACCATCCCAACAGGAGGCCCTCATGTTACACAGTAGTTGGGGGTATTAAATGGTATCTGCTGATGATGATGTGGGTGGAGGGTGATCTAACCTGGTTGAGGGGGTGGAGTTTCCCCTGACCCCTCCCCCTCCAGAGAATAACTGGTATGCTGTTCCTTTACAACAGCCTGTGGAGAGCAATTAAAGAAGGCATAAATTTAGTGGTTAAGACAGAAAAGCTACTCAACTCTCTTTCATCACTAACTCACATAATGAGACATGTTCTGGAATAGATCAAGCTCTGATACATTGTCGCTGAGCAGTTTTGGCTTTGTTTGTGCCTGGCAACGAACAGACATAGGAAAACGATCCTCCACCTTCAGTTCAGCGAAGTGTGGGCCTTCAGGAACACTTGACTGAGTGGGGCACTTCTGACACGTCTGCCCAAGGACCAGGTAGGGACTGTCCCTGCACTCACTGCAGGTCCCACTGTGAGGGTCCTTGGCAGCCTTGCTGTGGAAGAGGAAGCAGTAGGACTCTCCAGTGGCCTTTATGATGGTGTCACGGTATGTTTGGTGCCGTCTGTGTCTCTTTCCTTCATGGTCATCCATCTGCACACTGATGTGGGTGGCGTGATCCCACAGAATAACAGTGGTCACTGCTCCTACAGCAAACTCCATTTGCACACGAGAGATAGAGTGGGTGCATATCTCCCACCCTGGTGTAGACTGCAAGCGAGCAATCATTCCTGTGAACACTCCACAAGGAATGAAATGCTTGTCTTCAAAGGTGATGGCAAAGCACAGGGATTGCTCTTGTGGTCTGATACCAACTCCTGATGGGGTTACATCAACCGGTGAGTTGGTCAGGACTGACGGGACAAAGAGAATCCTGTCTTCTTCATGTGACTTGACCTCTGCTCCAATGAAGAGCTGGACCAAGAGGTCCATGAAATGGTCATGATCAAGCTGAACCTCAAGGTCCTGAAGTGCTTCCATTGACAATTTACCCTCATGTTTCAGCATTATCTTGCCCACTCCCTCAACCTCTTCAAACTGCACTTGATACAGTTTGGAAATGTTCTCAAAGAGGTAAGAAGGATTGGTGAAGACCAGGCAGTCACTGTCTTCAGTGTGCCCTACATCAGCCCCACAAAGGTGAACAAGGAGACCAAGACCGTGGAAGTAGGTGACCATGGCATGAAATTCCCCTTCGTCACCAACAGAACCTTCTTCCTTGCAACGTTGATACAGCTCACTGTATGAGTACAACGGCTTCTCTGCACCTTGGCTCAGCTCTAACAGCTGACGGAGGTACCACCTCACGGGGACTTCTACCTTAACAGAATCTTCCATTGCCTGCTTCGTTAGCCTCCTCTTGAGATGCTTGGTGGCACGACAGTGCTTACATTTACACTGGTTACGCAACTGATGACTTTGGTCAACATAGAGCATATTGTTGATGGGGAAGAACATGAGGCTAGATTTGTGATTTGGCACAACCATCTTTTTTAGATGGTAAAATTTTGACTGCAATGTTTTATGCAGTGTTTCATTGACAGCCTTTAATTTATTCTCTGAATCTCCTTCAACCAGATTATCAAGGTGAGTGCCCACCAGCACAGCACAGGGCTTAGGGGACTTGCTCTCACACTTCACCTCTGAGGGAAGTTGAACCTTCCTGTCAGCAAGTGAATGCACCGTCATCGCCGAGCGTGTGATCATATCAGCAGTGGAGAGGGCAGATTTAGCTGAATACTTCTTCTTCCCTTCAGTGGAGCACAGCTCATCTATAGGGCATTCTGTCAATTCCTTTGCCATGTTGAAAACATGCAAGTAGATGGCGGGTATGTTGACAAATATTGGGAGGATATCGTGGTATGCCAGCTGTCCTCCACTGTCTAGGAACTGCAGGAGATGCACATCAGGCAGGGTGACATCAGCTATGTCAGGATTCTGTAATTCTCGGAACATTCGACTAATCATTGTTTCAACGGAGTCAGGTTTATGAACAGGTGCCTGAATGGATGATGTATCACCTAGAGGCTGAATGGGTGATGCATCATCTAAAGGATGAATGGGTGATGTATCACCTGATGGATGAATAGGTGTTTCACGGTAGACCTCATTATGTGTGTTTGGCAGAACATCTGTTTCATAAACCATTGGTTTTGAAGCAACCTCAACTTCTACTGTGCTACTTTGGATTGGTGTGACCAAGGCATCCATTTTCTGCTGCAGGAATGTGAGTAGACTGAGTATACCACTGTCATTGTTTACCAGCATCCACTTATTCTCAGCTACCACACACATATGGGCTTCATACCTACTCCTCTCAACTACTCTCTGACCCACATCGTCCTCTGAGTCATCTGATGATGATGAATCTTTGCTTACGATTGCTCCTGATGATGGAATGAGACCAGCTTCGTCTGACAACTCTGCACTATCAGATGGACACACACTGACTGTTCTAGCGGTCTCTATCACAGGAGTGCTACCAACATCAGGTGGTGGCAGCCCCAACAGGTGGTTGAATAGAGAAGTCTTGCCGACTTGAGGGGGTCCAATGGTCATGGCCTTGGCAATGTGGAGGGTGATGGTGGGGTTGTCTCTGATGGCTTTGTGGTACAGTCTGGAGCAATCTGCCTCTGTGAAACCTATAACACAAGACATATGCCACAAATTAATACTTGATGGCATTTCATGCAGCTAAGTAAGGTTAATGCCCAGGGCAGTAGCCACTGGTGTGGTTGGTCCAACTTTAACCAGATCACATTTTAAGTATTCAGTAATCGTTAAAATTCCCCTCTATTACATTAAACCACCTACAGTGGAACCCCACTAAACGACCACCTCTATAAAACGACCACCTTAGAAATAAGACCGCTTTGGTTCAGTCCCAAATGCATGTACACATAATTGTACATTATATTTTCAGAATTAAGACCACCTCGAAAATAAGACCACTCGGCCCAGATGATGGTCTTATTTCTGAGGTTCCACTGAAAGATATTACAGGCTTTTGGTTGACTTCCAGAGTCAACTGTTCATGTTGGGCTACCTTGATAAAGGCCATCGAGCTACACGGAAGATGACCCCAAGTTGCTGATGCCTCTCCTGCAAGCAACATCAGAGAAAACATCCATAGCCAGAATCCCAAACAGATCTGACAACCGTTCAACAATTCTGTCCCTATGACCAGCAACTGTAAAGAGCACTTCCCATTTTCTTATTGTCTGCAGCCTTTCTGCACACAATACAGCAGCCCTCGACAAACAGGCAAGCCGATCCCCTGAAGGACTCCATTGTTCTAGCCGCATACTGCCAATGTCTACACAAAGTGAGTTCATACTCACACACTCAGAGAGGGTCATATGTACATCTACAGTACATGTGAAGAACTAGACATCATATCAGTGAACTTGTAACCCTGCTTCTCCTAAGTACTTTCCTTTTCTTTTCTTCTACTTTCATTGCCTGTTCTATTCTAGTTTCATTGTATATGGGTTACAGTGGAACCCCATTACATGACCACCTTAGAAATAAGACCGCTTTGGTTTAGTCCCAAATGCATGTGCACACGTACATTATGTTCTCAGAGTTATGAACACCTCGAAAATAAGATCACTTTGCTTGGCCCAAATGGTGGTCTTATTTCTGAGGTTCCACTGTACTATGGATTCCCTTCAACAATCACTACACCTGTGTCAACATTGACAGGAATACCACTCTCACTACATACAAGGGTGTGACAGGGTGTGACAGGGTGTGATAGGGTGTGACAGGGTGTGACAGGGTGAGTGTGCTGTATTCCACAGGGTGACAGAGGATGGTCAAAGGACACAGGCAAAGGTCATCTTAGGGCGTGGCCTAACACACACACACACAAACTGCTTGTACTCCAGGCCTCCATGAGGAGGGAGTGATACAGGCCAAACACATAAACACACTTTTCCCAGTAAGTAAAGACTTGCCCAGTCATACAACTAGAAATACCACAAACCCACAGAAGACACCAACATGCAACACAAGAGTGTTGTGGTATTTACCTTTGACTTGAGGGATCACCACTACATCATGCTCCTGAATGGAAATAGACACACGAAACACACACAAATGAACACATGCCAATACACAATCCCATCACATGCTGGCTGGACTGATGCACTGTCACCCTCTTCGGTGCCTGTCTCCTGAAAGACACTCACCAACTGATCAGGATCACTGTCTGATCTGGGAGGCACAGGTGCTGGCCCCAGCCCCTCTGCATCTACAACAGCATTGTATACATGTACTCATGGTCTCACATAACAATCACTACATACACTAAAAGTTGCTTGTGTAAACTTGTAACATAATGTGGTAAAGTGTGTGTGTGTGTGTGTGTGTGTGTGTGTGTGTGTGTGTGTGTGCGTGCGTGCGTGCGTGCGTGCGTTCGTGCGTGCGTGCGTGTGTGTGTGTGCATGTGTGAGGGGACCGTGTTGTCCAACCTCCTCGCGGTGATCCCTGGTTCCTGGGCTATGGCCCAGCCAATAGCACAACGTGGTACAGTTGGAGTAGTGCCCCATCATGTGCCCTGCACATCTCTAGTGAATGTGCAGAATCTCTCAGCTTCCAAACCCGAGAAGGTTAAGTCTACATTGCCCCAGAAGTCTGCAACCATTTCTGTGTCTCGTGGATTTATCCATGCCAAGTCAAGAATAGGTTGTTGGAATGTTCGTTCACTTGAATCTTTGAGTGATCAAAGTGCTCAACTGCTCTCTGTTATTGATACCATGAAATTTAAGAGCATTGATCTTATAGCTTTGTCCGAGTCTTGTTGGTAATGGCATCTCTACTATTTGTGGTAACACCGTTCTACACTCCAAGCAGTGTCTTGCACAAGAGTACTTATGTAGGCTTTTTACCAACCTAATATTACTTAAACATCTTCTGTACACACTATCCCTTACTTGGATACACAGCGAAATACGCAGAAAGAGGATTATGAGCTTAGCAAAAAGGGGAATCGTGAGCGCCGCCATTTTACAATGTCCGCTTTGCAGCATCCTGACATTTGGAGCTGTATCTCACAAGATAAACTTTCAATAGGCTTTTCATCATCACCAATCTGAAGTGAGGGCTTCTTAGCTGGCTCAGGCATCAGAAAGGGTTGGTTCTCTAATACCAGCTTCACAACAGGGTTGAAAACCTTGCTGACGTTTCGAAAACCAGTCAGGCCATGAGAAGACCAACCATACCGCTTGCTACAGACCTGCCTCTGCACTGATACGTATTACCATACATCAAGTGAGCACCATTCCCACCATTACCCTACCATAGTCCCTAGCACATAGCCCTATTCTACACATACAGTAGGCAGAAAGGTCTACCGTGGGTATTCTCATATGGACAGCTGTTTACGGAACATGCATGTTAACACAGGCAAACATGGCTGACCACACAAGAGTAAGGTCTGGAATACTCAATGGCCACTTTTGGTACAAGCACAAGCTGCTCGGACAACTAGCTTGCCCGAGTCCATAGCCACCACCTTCATCCACACACACACACACACACACACACACACACACACACACACACACAATAAAGAATGAAGAAGAATTGAAGAAGTTAGACGTGTGACTGGACTCAAGTACAGCAACTTGGTTGCTGATCTGTGAAAACCGTGAATGCTTAATGTTTAATGTTTAACGAAAGTTACAGTAACTCACTCTTCAGCTCCTTCTTCACATGACAGCCATGTTCCTCCAGCACTGGAATGGCTTCCTGCACTAGTTCTGCAGGTTTCATTAACAGGATTTGACAAAGATGGTCCTCCCACTTCCACCTCCCCTTCCCAGCCACCTCAGAGCACTCTTCTGATGTTAGGAGGTGCCTAGTGAAGAGCTCATTCAGTGCTGCAGGGTGTCAATAGGTTTACAAATCACTTGACCACTCACTGCTTCATGCAGTGTGCTGTGTACACATTTTCACTACACAGTATACACTCAACAGTTGGACACATGTAAAAGGAACCACAAAGTAAGACCCCTCCCACCCCTACCCCTCAGGCCTGTAGCAGTGGGTTAAAACGGGTCAAGCCATGACATGCCGTGTGACAGATACAACTAGGGAGGACTGGGGGGGCATGCCCCTCAAAAAGGAATGAAATCAAAATGCTCTGAGATAAATTTTGGAGTAATTCTGTGACTGTGACCTTAAACCTTTTCTTTGCGGTACCATGAAATTGACCAACTAGCATGTGACAAATAATATTGAATTGTCTGTCTCACGCTATTCTCGCCCTACAGCCAAGAAGCAACTTAAGAGCACCACTAATTGCTTAAGTGCAACAATCATTCAATTTCTGAATGAAACGAGCAATTTCACTAAAATGGCCTTGTTCAAGAGCTAGTAGCTGGTGCTGTGTTTAGGCTCAATTCACAGGGCCAAATCGAGAAGAATAGTATTGCACAATGTACCTGAGCGAGTAACAGTAGATGTGCAGTGCAACAGCAATTGTCCAAATTGAGTCAGAACTAAGAATGGTTGGCCCACATGGGAGCAGCTGCATAAGTGTCAAGTGTTACTGGGGCAGCTCATTGCAGAGAGTTAGCAAAGTTTGAGGTGTGCACAAAGTGCGAAGTCAGAATTGTATACGTCTTCTTTGAAACAAGATTCACTACTCTCTTTAAGCAGCAACTCACCAGAGCGCACCTTCAGCACATGATGTACAGTAACCATAATACAGACTGCATGTGCCTGCACTGAGGGTTCTGCACTTTAGTGCTCTTCATTGGGGTTAGAGGTATGTACTGTAAGAAGTGTGGTTATTTGCTAAAACACTGCATTTCAAACTAAAAATCACTGCTCACTGCCTGAAAACCAGTCGGGCCATGAGAAGACCAACCATACCGCTTGCTACAGACCTGCCTCTGCACTGATACGTATTACCATACATCAAGTGAGCACCATTCCCACCATTACCCTACCATAGTCCCTAGCACATAGCCCTATTCTACACATACAGTAGGCAGAAAGGTCTACCGTGGGTATTCTCATATGGACAGCTGTTTACGGAACATGCATGTTAACACAGGCAAACATGGCTGACCACACAAGAGTAAGGTCTGGAATACTCAATGGCCACTTTTGGTACAAGCACAAGCTGCTCGGACAACTAGCTTGCCCGAGTCCATAGCCACCACCTTCATCCACACACACACACACACACACACACACACACACACACACACACACACACACAATAAAGAATGAAGGAGAATTGAAGAAGTTAGACGTGTGACTGGACTCAAGTACAGCAACTTGGTTGCTGATCTGTGAAAACCGTGAATGCTTAATGTTTAATGTTTAACGAAAGTTACAGTAACTCACTCTTCAGCTCCTTCTTCACATGACAGCCATGTTCCTCCAGCACTGGAATGGCTTCCTGCACTAGTTCTGCAGGTTTCATTAACAGGATTTGACAAAGATGGTCCTCCCACTTCCACCTCCCCTTCCCAGCCACCTCAGAGCACTCTTCTGATGTTAGGAGGTGCCTAGTGAAGAGCTCATTCAGTGCTGCAGGGTGTCAATAGGTTTACAAATCACTTGACCACTCACTGCTTCATGCAGTGTGCTGTGTACACATTTTCACTACACAGTATACACTCAACAGTTGGACACATGTAAAAGGAACCACAAAGTAAGACCCCTCCCACCCCTACCCCTCAGGCCTGTAGCAGTGGGTTAAAACGGGTCAAGCCATGACATGCCGTGTGACAGATACAACTAGGGAGGACTGGGGGGGCATGCCCCTCAAAAAGGAATGAAATCAAAATGCTCTGAGATAAATTTTGGAGTAATTCTGTGACTGTGACCTTAAACCTTTTCTTTGCGGTAACCATGAAATTGACCAACTAGCATGTGACAAATAATATTGAATTGTCTGTCTCACGCTATTCTCGCCCTACAGCCAAGAAGCAACTTAAGAGCACCACTAATTGCTTAAGTGCAACAATCATTCAATTTCTGAATGAAACGAGCAATTTCACTAAAATGGCCTTGTTCAAGAGCTAGTAGCTGGTGCTGTGTTTAGGCTCAATTCACAGGGCCAAATCAAGAAGAATAGTATTGCACAATGTACCTGAGCGAGTACCAGTAGACGTGCAGTGCAACAGCAATTGTCCAAATTGAGTCAGAACTAAGAATGGTTGGCCCACATGGGAGCAGCTGCATAAGTGTCAAGTGTTACTGGGGCAGCTCATTGCAGAGAGTTAGCAAAGTTTGAGGTGTGCACAAAGTGCGAAGTCAGAATTGTATACGTCTTCTTTGAAACAAGATTCACTACTCTCTTTAAGCAGCAACTCACCAGAGCGCACCTTCAGCACATGATGTACAGTAACCATAATACAGACTGCATGTGCCTGCACTGAGGGTTCTGCACTTTAGTGCTCTTCATTGGGGTTAGAGGTATGTACTGTTAAGAAGTGTGGTTATTTGCTAAAACACTGCATTTCAAACTAAAAATCACTGCTCACTGCCTGAAAACCAGTCGGGCCATGAGAAGACCAACCATACCGCTTGCTACAGACCTGCCCCTGCACTGATACGTATTACCATACATCAAGTGAGCACCATTCCCACCATTACCCTACCATAGTCCCTAGCACATAGCCCTATTCTACACATACAGTAGGCAGAAAGGTTTACCGTGGGTATTCTCATATGGACAGCTGTTTACGGAACATGCACGTTAACACAGGCCAACATGGCTGACCACACAAGAGTAAGGTCTGGGATACTCAATGGCCACTTTTGGTACAAGCACAAGCTGCTCGGACAACTAGCTTCCCAGAGTCCATAGCCACCACCTTCATCCACATACACACACACACACAGTCTCACAGTCTACGGTCCGTAGAATTGCCCGTGGTGCGACCCATAGCTGTAGCATGCCGTGCCTAATGACCATTATAGGTAGGGTCGAGTGTCTATGCTAATGACAGTATATAGGACATTGCACTAACGCTATCCATTGTGTGTAATGGTATGCATGATAGCGCGACCACAGTGTTTATGAGATGCACAGTGGCTGTTATAAATGGCTATAACTTGGGACTAAAAATGGTGTATAAACGTACACCTACACCACTGCGGACCCCTGACCAAAAGATTACGTTAAAAGTTTCCCCCGTGGCCCAAACGGACATACCACATAGACAGAGCCACCGTACTACTCATGAGGTAAGGGGCTCATTCAGGCTCGCCCCATCAAACACACAAACACGCACATACATACGTATACATGCAAACACACATACATACACACACACACATGTACGTCTTTGCAGGCATGTCTGTTCATTACACCATGTGGAATGCATCCTTAAACAAATGGTGGAGATGTACATTAAAGCAGTCTATGCAGTTGGTGCATGTGTCACTATCAAGTTGTCATAGTGCAGTACTTGGAACACAACTTGGCAAAGTGTGCTACTATAGTATAACTCACTCTTCAGCTCCTTCACATGGCAGTCATGTTCGTCAAGCATTTGAATGGCTTCATGCACTACCTCTGCAGGTTTCGTTAACAGGGCTTGACAAAGATGGTCCTCCAACTCCCCCCACTCCCACTCCCCCTTCCTAGCCACCTCAGAGCACTCTTCTGCTGTTAGGAGGTGTCTAGTGAAAAGCTCATTCAGTACTGCAGGGTGACAATAGGTTTACAAATCACTTGACCACTCACTGCTTCATGCAGTGTGCTGTGTACACATTTTCACTACACAGTATACACTCAACAGTTGGACACATGTAAAAGGAACCACAAAGTAAGACCCCTCCTACCCCTACCCCTGCACTGTTATTACCATACATCAAGTGAGCACCATTCCCACCATTACCCTACCATAGTCCCTAGCACATAGCCCTATTCTACACATACAGTACACAGAAAGGTCTACCATGGGTATTCTCACATGGACAGCTGTTTACGGAACATGTAAACACAGGCAAACATGGCTGACCACACAAGAGTAAGGTCTGGGATACTAAATGCTCTCTTTTGGTACAAACACCACAATCCCCACCTTTATCCACAGCACTCGTCTCCTATACTGCTATAGTGTGCACATTGAGTCATCTGCTAAGCTAATACTCATGATGACTTTTAAGGAATAGACTTCTCCCAGGGTAAACATACACATACGCACGCACACGCACACACACACGCACGCAGCACGCAGCACGCACACACACACGCACACGCACGCATGCACACACACACACACGCACATACACACGCATGCACGCACACACACACACACACACACACACACACACACACACACACACACACACACACACACACACACACACACACACACACACACACACACACACACACACACACACACACACACACACACACAATGACACTGCACATTACAGTGTTGAAGGCAACACTCACACACACTACTCAGGAGTAATCTCTCATAGCCAGCCTGTTAGCTGCCCTTTGCATTCACTGCCAGAATATGGTCAGGGACTAAGCCACAAAAACCTATGTGAAATGTCGGGCTCCTGGTTGACAGTCATGCAATGAAAACAAAGTACATAGCTGAAATGGCATCCTCTCAGTGACGTCAACGTTAAATGCAGTTTTGTTGTATGTCCATCCACAGTAATGGATTAGTCTTTTAAGCTGAATAATAAGTTATCTAGCAGTAAAAGCAAATCGCAAACAGCAGTTAACAGGCAGGCTACGCAGGACTACAGAAGGAGTATGCACCATATGATGAAAGGACAGCGTGTGCGCGCAAGAGTGCCTCGCTGCATCCCACAAATTGGAATGTGCCCTTAAACAAGTGGTACATGCATATGTACATACAAGTCTATGCAGTTGGTGCATGTGTCACTATCAAGTTGTCATAGTGCAGTACTTGGAACACAACTCGGCAAAGTGTGCTACTATAGTATAACTCACTCTTCAGCTCCTCATTCACATAGCAGCCATGTTTCTCCACCACTGCAATGGCTTCCTGCACTACCTCTGCAGGTTTTGTTAACAGGACTTGACAAAGAGGGTCCTCCCACTCCCACTCCCACCTCCCAGCCACCTCAGAGAACTCTTCTGATGTTAGGAGGTGTCTAGTGAAGAGCTCATTCAGTACTGCAGGGTGTCAATAGGTTTACAAATCACTTCACCACTCACTGCTTCATGCAGTGTCCTGTGTACACATTTTCACTACACAGTATACACTCAACAGTTGGACACATGTAAAAGGAACCACAAAGTAAGACCCCTCCTACCCCTACCCCTGCACTGTTATTACCATACATCAAGTAAGCACTTGTCTGGGAGGTTTGGTGAGCAAAACACATATCAGTGATTGAACAATAAGATCAGTAGAATGTTTCCATCACTGCCGAAAAAGTAATAGAGGTGCGATTGGGCTTAAAGAATAGAAAATTGCAACAGTGTTACACCTAACACAACACCACACACACCAAACACACACAGACACACACCAAACACACCAAACACACACACACACCACGCACATGCATGCACACACGCACGCACATGCACACACATGCACGCGCACACACACACACACACACACCACACACACATGCACGCACACATGCACACACACACACACACACCACACACACATATACACACCACACACACATGCACACACACGCACACACACACACACTACACATGCACGCACACATGCACACACATGCACACACACACACACACACACACACACACACATGCACACACACACACACACACAAAATGACACGTACATTACAGTGTTGAAGGCAACACTCACACAGACTACTCAGAAGTAATCTCTCATAGCCAGCCTGTTAGCTGCCCTTTGCATTCACTGCCAGAATATGGTCGGGGACTAAGCCACAAAAACCTATATGAAATGTCGGGCTCCTGGTTGAAAGCCATGCAATGAAAATAAGGTAGCTGAAATGGCATCCTCTCAGTGACGTCAACGTTAAATGCAGTTTTGTTGTATGTCCATCCACAGTAATGGATTAGTCTTTTAAGCTGGATAATAAGTTATCTAGCAGTAAAAACAAATCGCAAACGGCAGTTAACAGGCAGGCTACGCAGGACTACAGAAGGAGTACGCACCATATGATGAAAGGACAGTGTGTGCGCGCAAGAGTGCCTCGCTTCATCCCACAAATTGGAATGCGCCCTTAAACAAGTGGTACATGCATATGTACGTAGAAGTCTATGCAGTTGGTGCATGTGTCACTATCAAGTTGTCATAGTGCAGTACTTGGAACACAACTTGGCAAAGTGTGCTACTATAGTATAACTCACTCTTCAGCTCCACATCCACATAGCAGCCATGTTCCTCCAGCATTGGAATGGCTTCCTGCATTAACTCTGCAGGTTTTGTTAACAGGATTTGACAAACATGGTCCTCCAACTCCCCCCACTCCCACCTCCCCTTCCTAGCCACCTCAGAGCACTCTTCTGCTGTTAGGAGGTGTCTAGTGAAGAACTCATTCAGTACTGCAGGGTGTCAATAGGTTTACAAATCACTTCACCACTCACTGCTTCATGCAGTGTGCTGTGTACACATTTTCACTACACAGTATACACTCAACAGTTGGACACATGTAAAAGGGACCACAAAGTAAGACCCCTCCTACCCCTACCCTCCACTGTTATTACCATACATCAAGTGAGCACCATTCCAACCATTACCCTACCATAGTCCCTAGCACATAGCCCTATTCTACACATACAATAGACAGAAAGGTCTACCGTGGGTATTCTCACATGGACAGCTGTTTACAGAACATCTCAACACAGGCAAACATGGCTGACCACACAAGAGTAAGGTCTGGGATACTAAATGCTCTCTTTTGGTACAAACACCACAATCCCCACCTTTATCCACAGCACTCGTCTCCTATACTTAGCGATTCCAATCCAGATTTAAAACTACTTCACTTGCACTCATTCATCGTATTACTGCAAAGTACGTTTCTTTAGGAGTACAACGGTCTTTATCCCATCAAAATTGGTTAAGGTTAAGCCACACTCCGCTCTCCATTTAACCGGATGAATGACGTTTTTGTTGTACCGCCTTTGACTTAAGAAAGCATATACTTCCTGCAGAAATACGTGGGAAACACGTGCTAAACTCGTGGCTTGCGAGCTGCGCCTCGTAGCACCGTGTGTTGCCTGTTTCTGGATGGATTTGGATGGGTTATGGCTCAAATTGAAGCTCTCAACAAGATGCAACGAAGTTTTTCATAGACTGTGCCACAGAAGTGATTGATGGTTTAGTAGTTTCACTTGAATCTACTTCTCTCTGCCTTGCATAGCTAGATCCTCCAAGACTTAGAGGATCTACCTGGGCAGAAATGCACTTTTGCAGAATCAGTCTCCGTAGGAATAAGACTATTGATGCATACTGTGATGATACACCATTGCAATAGATGTATATGGGGCTTGCGTACAAGAGATCCCACAAAGTTCCATTTTATAATGTAGTACTAATTATACAATTCATAATAATGACATTGTATTCATGATCTGTTCTGCATGCATGGCCAACTCTACCAGCAGACTGCAGTTCAGGCTAGGGCCACTTGTAGAGGTGCAGGGTTGACCGGGTAAGAAGTACAAAGCAGAAAATAGTTAATTGCTGGTATGCAGGGTTGTCGGGATATACCTAGCATTGGTCTGGCAGAAGTAATAGTTAATGTGCAAATGTCCTTAAAGCGTTGGCCTACCCCATCCTGGGAGGTGGGGCATGCTCCCGGCAAACGTTTGGAATATTACACCTTCTGAGAATGTTCCTCAGGCAATATTGAGGTACACAAGAAGCCTTCAATAGCTACCAAACTGCAAACATAAAATAGCTATGTATATACACCCATACACCCCCTCCCCTCCTCCCACGTAACCCACATACTCACTGCTTGCAGTAACTGAGCTAGCATTTAGAATTCAATATAGCTAGCTATTTCTATAGCTACATAAATTCCTGGAAGTAGCTACTAGCTGACTAACACTGTAAAAATGTGAGGCAAGCTTCCTAGGAGTTGGTTCCATTGTGGCTACAAACATGTAATTGCATGGGACTCGTTGCTCTGCAAGTGGAAGCTGCATGTTATGAAAACAATATAAAGTGAGCTGGCAGTGCATCCCACTAGACTGCTCAATAATTATGATATGCAAACGTCATAGCAATAAGCATACTGCGCATACAGTGAGTTGCATTGAAGTGCTGTTTTACTAGTCTGTACTTGAACTTGGAATGGAACGAACAGGAATCGGTTTGGGACCGCTGCAGCCTAAATGTAGGACCAGTACCATAGCTTCAAACTCATTTCCACAAGCAGAAATGAGCTAGATGGCCGAACAACTACATCATATCTACTCCTCAGGAGTTGAGCAAATAATGTCTGAATGAAGCTAGTGTGTTGCAGCTCCAGCTACTAAGAAAAATGCAGTTTTTCTCCTTTAATTGGCAACAGAAACTACAAGGTAAACGTAACAAACTACGTAGCTTCAATCAGTTTTGCATGCCTTCATCTATCCTTTACACTTGGGAACCTTCAAGATATCATGAAGTTTGCTTCTCGTCTGTGGAAATCGCTTCGCGTGAACACGGTAGAGGGTACCATTTTGTTTATATACGCGCCATGTTGTTCAAAGGTACGCAAGGAATTTGGAATGGGAATGGGTTTGGAATCGCTACTATACTGCTATAGTGTGCACACTGAGTCATCTGCTAAGCTAATACTCATGATGACTTTTAAGGAATAGACTTCTCCCAGGGTAAACATATGCACACACACACACACACACACACACACACACACACACACACACACACACACACACACACACACACACACGCACACGCACACGCACACGCACACACACACACACACATACACACGCACTCACGCATGCGCACATACACACACACACATATAAAATGACACTGCACATTACAGTGTTGAAGACAACACTCACACAGACTACTCAGGGAGGGTTGTCCAGCATGGACATTCGTTGGCAATGCTGGACATGTGTGTACTCAGGAGTAATCTCTCATAGCCAGCCTGTTAGCTGCCCTTTGCATTCACTGCCAGAATATGGTCAGGGGACTAAGCCACAAAAACCTATGTGAAATGTTAGGCTCCTGGTTGACAGCCATGCAATGAAAATGAGGTAGCTGAAATGGCATCCTCTCAGTGACGTCAACGTTAAATGCAGTTTTGTTGTATGACCATCCACAGTAATGGATTAGTCTTTTAAGCTGAATAATAAGTTATCTAGCAGTAAAAGCAAATCGCAAACGGCAGTTAACAGGCGGGCTACGCAGGACTACAGAAGGAGTATACACCATATGATGAAAGGACAGCGTGTGTGCGCTTCATCCCACAAATTGGAATGCGCCCTTAAACATCTCCTCACTCATTCAGTACTGCAGGGTGTCAATAGGTTTACAAATCACTTGACCACTCACTGCTTCATGAAGTGTGCTGTGTACACATTTTCACTACACAGTATACACTCAACAGTTGGACACATGTAAAAGGAACCAGAAAGTAAGACCCCTCCTACCCCTACCCCTGCACTGTTATTACCATACATCAAGTAAGCACTTGTCTGGAATCATTTGCAAACAAAACACATACCAATGAATGAACAGCAAGATTAGTAGAATGTTTGGACAACAAAGGTCTTCATCAGCTACAAAACTGAAGAAGTTAAACGTGTGACTAGTACAGCAACTTGTGAGAGCAGGCAGAAAAGCCTACCACTGGAATACTCACATGTACGTACAACTGTTGTCAAAAGTACTGAAACATGTGACAAAACATGGGCTACCACACAAAAGTACAGTCCATAACACACGTCAGCAGACAGGGACACTTAACACCACACCACACTACACCTCCAGTATATGTGCAGCTAACACGCACGCACGCATGCATGCGCACACACACACACACACACACACACACACACACACACACACACACACACACACACACACTGATACACAGACTGGGCACACAAAACATTCACACACTATGCTAATACCAAATCTCTACAATGTGTGTGGGTACACAGTCACTGCTGAAGGTAGGAGGAACAGGTGCAGATAGGGAGGATTGGTGTTGAAGGCGACACTCACACAGTCTACATAAGGTGTACCTAACCCTCTGACAGCACAGTGTAGGATGAGAGGACAGTGTGTGTGTGTGTGTGTGTATGTGTGTGTGTGTGTGTGTATGTGTGTGTGTGTGTGTGCGTGCGTGTGTGTGTGTGCATGATCTCAGTACATCACACAACTTGGAATACCATGACACAGCAGTCTACACAGCTGGTACACACAAGTGTCATCACAAGGTGTCACGGTGCAGTACTTGTAGCCAACTTATCACATGGAAGCCATATGGGCAGCTGTTTATGGAACAACGGGACATGTAAAGACAGCTAAACATGGGATACTCAATGGTCTCTTTTGGTACAGCAAACAATCTCACCAGAGTCCATAGCGCCCACTTCAACACGCTCACACACGTTCACACACATGCATGCACACATGCGCGCACACACACACACACACACACACACACACACACACACACACACACACACACACACACACACACACACACACACACACACAAAGCAGTCTATGCAGTTGGTGCATGTGTCACTATCAAGTTGTCATAGTGCAGTACTTGGAACACAACTTGGCAAAGAGTGCTACTATAGTATAACTCACTCTTCAGATCCTCATTCCCACGGCAGTCATGTTCCTCCAGCACTGGAACGGCTTCCTGCACTACCTCTGAAGGTTTCGTTAACAGGACTTGACAAAGATGGTCCTCCCACTCCCAGCTCTCCTTCCTAGCCACCTCAGAGCACTCTTCTGCTGTTAGGAGGTGTCTAGTGAAGAGCTCATTCAGTACTGCAGGGGGTGAATAGGTTTACAAATCACTTGATCACTCACTGCTTCATGCAGTGTGCTGTGTACACATTTTCACTACACAGTATACACTCAACAGTTGGACACATGTAAAAGGAACCAGAAAGTAAGACCCCTCCTACCCCTACCCCTGCACTGTTATTACCATACATCAAGTAAGCACTTGTCTGGAATCATTTGCAAACAAAACACATACCAATGAATGAACAGCAAGATTAGTAGAATGTTTGGACAACAAAGGTCTTCATCAGCTACAAAACTGAAGAAGTTAAACGTGTGACTAGTACAGCAACTTGTGAGAGCAGGCAGAAAAGCCTACCACTGGAATACTCACATGTACGTACAACTGTTGTCAAAAGTACTGAAACATGTGACAAAACATGGGCTACCACACAAAAGTACAGTCCATAACACACGTCAGCAGACAGGGACACTTAACACCACACCACACTACACCTCCAGTATATGTGCAGCTAACACGCACGCACGCATGCATGCGCACACACACACACACACACACACATACACACACACACACACACACACACACACACACACACACACACACACACACACACACACACACACACACACACACACACACACACACACTGGAAATATAAGCAGATTATGTTCACATACTAGTGAGTGCAAAGCATTGTGGGGCGACTGTGAGGAAGCACCATGCAGTGGCTGTTTCACTAATTCATGCACTGATTAAATATTAAACAGAATGATGCTCTTCTCTTGCCTTCTGTTGTCTCCTCCATGCATGTGTGTTGTTATACATTTTAGGTCAACTTGGCCGTCTTGCTAGTCTCACAGTCTACGGTCCGTAGAATTGCCCGTGGTGTGACCCATAGCTGTAGCATGCCGTGCCTAATGGCCATTATAGGTAGGGTCGAGTGTCTATGCTAATGACAGTATATAGGACATTGCACTAACACTATCCATTGTGTGTAATGGTATGCATGATAGTGCGACCACAATGTTTATGAAATGCACAGTGGCTGTTATAAATGGCTATAACTTGGGACTAAAAATGGTGTATAAACGTACACCTACGCCACTGCGGATCCCTGACCAAAATATTATGCTAAAAGTTTCCCCCGTGGCCCAAACGGACATACCACATAGACAGAGCCACCGTACTACTCATGAGGTAAGGGGCTCATTCAGGCTCGCCCCATCAAACACACAAACACACACATACATACGTATACATGCAAACACACATACATACACAAACACACATGTACGTCTTTGCAGGCATGTCCATCCATTACACCATTTGGAATGCATCCTTAAACAAATGGTGGAGATGTACATTAAAGCAGTCTATGCAGTTGGTGCATGTGTAACTATCAAGTTGTCATAGTGCAGTACTTGGAACACAACTTGGCAAAGTGTGCTACTATAGTATAACTCACTCTTCAGCTCCTTCACATCGCAGCCATGTTTCTCCAGCACTTGAATGGCTTCCTGCACTACCTCTGCAGGTTTGATTAACAGGATTTGACAAAGATGGTCCTCCCACTCCTCCTCCCCAGCCACCTCAGAGCACTCTTCTGCTGTTAAGAGGTGTCTAGTGAAGAGCTCATTCAGTACTGCAGGGTGTCAATAGGTTTACAAATCACTTGACCACTCACTGCTTCATGCAGTGTGCTGTGTACACATTTTCACTACACAGTATACACTCAACAGTTGGACACATGTAAAAGGAACCACAAAGTAAGACCCCTCCTACCCCTACCCCTGCACTGTTATTGCCATACATCAAGTAAGCACTTGTCTTGGAGGTTTGGTGAGCAAAACACGCAACAGTGATTGAACAATAAGATCAGTAGAATGCTTCCATGACTACTGAATAAGTAATTGAGGAGCGATTGGGCTTAAAGAAAGGAAAATTGTGACAGTGGGCAGAAAGGTCTACTATGGGTATTCTGACATATACAGCTGCTTATCGAATAAGAAAAATGCAAGCAAACAAGGCTACCACACAGGTCTGGGATACTCAATGCTCTCTTTCAGGACAAGCACAAGCTGCTCAGACAGCTAACTTGTCAGAGTCCATAGCCCCCACCTGTATCCACAGCACATGTCTTCCTACATTGTTATTTAGCTAGTGGACACTTGCATGTGAGGCTGGCATGAATGTGTGCGCACACACACACACACACACACACACACACACACACACACACACACACACACACACACACACACGCACGCACACACACACACACACACACACACACACACACTTCATACTCACATTGATACTGGTGAGTAGCACCTATAACACTACACCATCCCTCTACATGAACGGTCAATGACTTGTGCAGAATCACATGCTATTCCAATGCAGCACTGTATGCTCACCTTTGATCATGTTAGCAGTCTTGCTGTACCACGCCTCCTCCTTGTATTCCTCCAACACATCCATCACCAGTTTCACCACATCAGGTGGCTTCACTGCTATAGCACGAGCAAGCTCGCCAAACCACCTGTACTCTGCCTCACTGACTCTTCTGCACTCTTCTTCAGTGATGAAGTCCTTCTCCACATGCAGAGTCTTCAGCACTGCACACACCAGTAACACAGGACAGTAACACAACACAGCTACAACACAACAA
>OZ025872.1:472500-500000 GCA_964019415.1 Ianthella basta | reverse complement strand
TGCACTCCACACCACTTCACACATGTACACCAGTGAAGGCAGTGAGGAGTGGGCTTAGCACAAGTTGTCCAGGGAATCAAGATCATACTGTTGAACTTGAAAGAAGACAGATTCCGGCTTCAGTTTCTTCCCACATGGCCCAGATTTAACTTTGGACCATGACACTAAAACAAAGATAGCTACACAAAGCAATCAAAGGCAACACACAGCCATAGTCTCGCGTAGCCGGACCGCCATCTTGTCTGAGCAAAGATGGCGGTCCGGCTACGCGAGACTAACACAGCCACACATTAATGACTCTCCACACAACACACTCCTGCATTCCACACTCCTAGCTACTTACCAGTCATTGGCATACTCACCACGTCCTCCTCGCTTAACATCATCCGATCGCACTGTACACAAAGGTCACTCAGCGGTAGTTTGGCGCGTTCTAGTCAGGAGGCTGGCCAGACTAGCTATAGGCGCGTTGGTCTTAGCCGCCATTTTGGAACGAACAGGGAAATCCCCTAGTGTATTGCAGGAGCCGAGGCAGGAGCGGGATACAATGGATGGAGCGACAGCTAACATGTCTCCTCCGTGGAACACCTCTCTACCAATACCGAACAGGGGAGGTCGAAGACTCACCGATCCAGTCTGTCTGTGAACCGCTCCAGGAGGAGTTGGAGAGGTGCTGTACTCAAGACGTGGCCGGTGAGATGATATGAGTCGTTCGTGACTGCTTTCCCTGCTCGTGAAGCGATAGACCCACTTGAACGCATCTTCTCACCTCATCCTGGACCGACCACAGCAGATGGTACTGACGGAACACCAGAAGTGAGCAGTCAAGAGTGAACTAGCTACAGATGTGCCAATTGGTTCTGTAGAGGAGGAGGGGAGGGTGTGGTAGGAGTGATGTCACTGTTGCTAAGCAACATGATGAGCACCTTTGTGATAACGTGGTGGGGATGGAGTGACCATTTCTTACAGTTTGAGTGAACAATGGACTGTGTTTTATGATAAATAACAATTCCATACCGACCTGCCAGTGGAGTGATGTTGGGTGCACTTTGTTGAACTAGTCTGACTGCTCTGTACTTGTGGCAAGCCCTTGTAGACAGACTGCAAGGAAGATGCACTCCACTGAGTGGTTCTTCCCTGACCTGTTGTCTGTCCTTTCTCCTTGCAGGAGGTGGCGAGGTGTTTGGTAGACAATCTGTCAGTGTCCTTACTACTGAGGGTGGCTTACAGATCAACTGCTCTGTGATTAACAGTGAGTCCTTTACAGTGCACTGCCATCCATGGAATAATGGAAATATTACACCGAACCAACCTGCTGCACTGAACTAGTGTCACAGTGCAGTTCCCGAGTACCCGCTGGCATCCGTCAGCACGGTAGAAAGTCTGCTTCAAATCTGAGCATCGCTCTAGAATCAGCCATGTTTTTCACTATATACATACAGACTGTACAATACTCTATCACTCTAGAGGTATTTCATGAGCATTTTGAGCAGCGTGGGTTGGGTGGGTTTGGTAGGTATTGGTGGGAATAGTTATTCGTTATTGAGATATCATATCATGATCAATACAGACCAATTGATATACTGATTATGGCAATTAATAGTTGAAATTCATTCACAATCCGTTCATTAGTGGAGTTTGTTGTACATAATATTATACGTATAATACAAGAGAGCTTTAAACAGCTGTATAGGACGTGCATGCATTAAAATACACAATTTCGTTTAGGTCACATGCAACTGTGCAGTAAAACAACCTACTGCGCCAACAGAGAGGACAGAGGCAGTACCAATTTGGGACAGAAGTGCTTCCGTGAGGCCTTTGCGCACTGCCCTTCCATACTATGGCTTAGACTATGGACAATGTGCATACTATAGGTATACAAAGCAATACGAAGTGTTTGCCAGTGCACTTGGCTCCAATCTGTAACTTTGGTGTGGAGTTTCTTCCTTCGCACAACTCACACCCCTCCCTCCCTCCCTACACTCCATTCTCCCTTCCTCCTTTCTCCTTACACTCCATTCTCCCTCCCTCCTTCCTCCGTTCTCCATACACTCCCTCCTCCCTTCCTCCTTCTGCCTCTCCACACACTCTAACTTACATGGACACCATGCACCCACTGCAGTGGTTGGCCAAATGCTCCATGATGTGTTCCTTGTCCAGATGTACCTCTTCAGCTGCAACACGTTTGTCCCTCAGGCTGTGGCCCTCCACATGGTGTGCGATGGAGAAGTGGACTGTCCTAATGCAGCAGATGAAAAGTCCACTTTCTGTGCAGGTCTCAACATATGCACACAGTGTATGCATGTTCGTGTACGCATGTGTAGTGTGTTAATGTGTGAGTGTGTGTGTGAGTGTTTGTTTGTGCAGGTTGTGAGAACTGTAAGGGACTCTGCCAGAACGGAGGCACTTGTGTTGCCGGAGGGATGTGTGTTTGCAGCGATGGCTGGACAGGAGACAACTGTACATCACGTAAGGAGGGGGGAGGTGGGAAGGAGGGGGAGGGAGAACGAGAGAGGGAGGGGGAGGGGAGGGAGGCATGGAGGAAGGGAGGGAAGGAAGGAGTGAGGGAGGGGGAAGGAGGCAGGGGGAGGGGAGTGTGAGCTGGGAGAGATGTGTGCAGTACTGAGAGTTGAAGGAGGGGATGCTTGTGCTAATAAACCTCTTCCCACCTCTCTATCCTCCCTACAGCCTCCTGTGACCCTGAGTGCCAGAATGGTGGTACATGCATTTCCAGGGACCAGTGTTCTTGCCCACCCAAGTGGGGAGGGGTGTCGTGTGAAGTGCCACTCTGTGATCCAGTCTGTCAGAACAATGGCAAATGTGTGGTGTGGAGACCTGGAGTGCACAAGTGTGCATGCTGCAACAACTGGATTGGGATCGACTGTAACACCCGTGAGTTAGTTATTCACTGTCCAAACAGTGCATGTTGTCATCTGTTTATATGTTAATAGGGCCTGCTTCAAATCATGAGCTGTCGTTTAGTGACTGTTGTTGTTTATGCCTGTTTGAGGGACACATTTTGTTGTTTACATCTTTGTTGAGTGACAGTTGCTGAGTAGGTGTTTGAGATGACAGTTTGACTGATACAACTAATCCTCCCTTGCATTGAATGTAGCTGCGTGCATCTCACCTTGTCAAAATGGGACGATATGTTCAGCTCCAGACACCTGCACCTGTCCAGATGGGTTCACTGGTCCACACTGCCAGCAGATGCAAAATGGTGAGTAGACTCTACACACGGTAACAGGCATTCTATGCAGCGTGCATGGATGTACCAAGTCAACTGAATTCTTTGTAATGGTTTTAGCTAGTCTGTTCTTACCTCTGTCCACTTCTCCCCTCCCTTACTCCTCCGTAATCATCTTGACTCCCTCCCATGCAGATTCGGATGCTGGTGTCATGGGAGACCCCCACTTCTCTGTCACTCTTCCTGACGGCAGCAGCTTCTGCTACTCCATCCAAGGACTTGCAGGATTCCCCTTCAGCCTTGTCTCCAGCCACCACTTTGTGATGAATGCAGTGTTTGTCAAACCACCTCCCACACTGAAACACTTCTCCACACTACTGGGAGAGATTGGTGAGCCATTCCATTTCAGGCAGTGGTACAGTGAATGTTGGCTATGGTCACTGCAGTCACCTCTCTAAAACAGTCAGCCTCCCTGATCCCAAAGGTTGCTAGCATACAGTATCTCTTAAACATTTCAGTCTACCTCTGTAGAGCAGCCACCTCTCTAAACAGCCTGACCCCAAATAGCACTAACTAAGCACTGAAAGACTGCAGTCAGAGTCCATGTAGAGCTGCATGTGTACCTGTGTGTATGCTGTGTGGATCATGTTTGTTTGTGTTGACCAAGTTTGTTGTTGTTTACTGCAACACTTTGCATTGTCAGGTATTCTATACAGAAATAACCAAAGTGCCATCTGGATGAGGTTCGATTCCCATGAGAAGGTCATTGAGTTATCTGGGTATGGGACCCTGGATGCCACTATGGTGCACGCTGTGACTGTCACACGCAATACAATGTCTGTTCAGCGCCTGAACAAGCCACTCAACTGGGCATCTAATGTGAGTCAAGCCTCAAGTGAATAGGTCATCTCTCTCTACACACACACACACACACACACACACGCACACACACACACACACACACACACACACACACACACACACACACGTGCGCGCGCGCGTTTGTACAGTATCTTGAACATACTCCCCTCCCCTCCTCCCCATGCATTAAGTGACTGTGACTATTAAAGACTTTGGACTCCGTTTTGTTGTATTCTTCCATAATGGTCACTTGGACCTCGTCTGGAATGAGGCCAAACACTACAACTACCCAGCACATGGGCTAGTGGGTGAGTGGGGCATACACACACACACACACACACACACACACACACACACACACACACACATACACACACACACACACACCTTCCCCTCCACACTACAGGCCAGTTCCTCAACAGTGGAGTGAGAGTGGACCAACAAGCGAAAGTCCTCGTCATACCCAACCGCCCCACTGTGCCGGTTGCCATGGACAACGCATGGCCTGAGGTGCAACTAAAGGGTCAAATGTGCTGGAAGTCTCGTAACCCGGGTTACCAGGGGGAGGGGCTTATAGAGGGAGCCTACGTGGACTACGTTGTGGACCATATCTTTGCGACTGATTTTGCCTTCTCTCTTGCAAAGGGACACTTCAAGATCAACACTGACTGGAGACATTGAATGATGATTTGACACAAAATAACTGACTGTATTCAACCTTCACTCATCACTACCCCTTCCCACACCTCATCACACTGTACTGATGCTAAACCTTATTTTCCTGTATGTATTGTCCCAACTGCAGTTGTTCCCATTCAAAATTTACTGTTACAGGTACTATGTATGGTGTACATACATAATGCATTGCTGCACATGCATACATTCCACATGCCATGGGGTCAGAGCTACAGTGTGCAGTGTGCTCAGTACACAGGGCACAGCTGTTACCATTGGCCTAACATATAGCCTGCACTTTCCAGCATACAAAGGAACCAAAAATTGCAATTTGTCTCAATAAGAAATGCCCCAGAAAGTTCCAAACATTCCTACATAATCAAAGGCAATTAACCCGTCATGTACTAGGTCTAAGTCACACACTAAATCTAGTTATAGATGTGCTGGAAAATGTGACAGTTCCAAGTTAGTGACAAAATCCAGCTTGTGTTCTCAGGTTCCTACATGGAAGAGTAATGGTAAAAGTGCAGTAAGTGAAGGTATATACCTCAGTCAGCACACTACCATACCAAACACAATTACACATCAAACACATTCCACATCAAAGGTACATAGACTTATAGGGAGCCATACACAGCACACACACATACCACAAGTTTCTGTGCACACACTACTCACTAATACAAACAACACACCTTTCAACACTCCAAGTTCCCTCTTTAGATCCCGAATGTTGCTTTGGTCAATTCCTGCAAAATCCATTGCCTCTACAAGCACAGCCCAAGTGGGAGGCTGTTTCTTACCCTGGCCTTCTTTCCATCTGATTAGTCCGTCTTGCACAGCCTCCTCGTCATTAAGGGGATTGCCAGTTTTACATGCTCTTACTGTCTCTTGGTCAAGCCCCAATTCTGCCAGAAGCACATCCACTTTGCCGGCTGCTTTTCTGCTCACATACTTTCTGAATAGCTTGCGGTAATCATCGTGGTCTGTAGATCAGAAGGTAAAGCACTTCTCAAGTGTATTCCTCACAAGTAACAAATCTAACCAGCTCACCAGACACTTCCTTAGACAGGACATCATCATTCTTAACAGTAGGGTCTTTAGTCTGTGCAGAGTCTGTCAGTGCACACATGATATTGTGAAAGGTAGGAATGGATATACTGCTGGCATACACAGACCCAAACAGCTATGTGCATGTATACACATAATATTAACGTACGTATAGTATGAAAGTCATGAAGTACAATGTTGCAATCTACTTACCAGTCATTTCGTCAGGGACAAGTCCAACTTGATGGTTGTGGTTTGAAGTCTCTGAAACAGTGAGAATAGTACACAATTAAACACACATGCACACACGCACGCACACACACAAGCACACACACACGCGCACACACACACACACACACACACACACACACACACACACACACACACACACACACACACACACACACACACACACACACACACACACACACACACACTACTGACAACAAAACAATGCTAGCGTATAGTGAGAAATGTTTGCAGGATTTCTTCGCGAATTTTGCTGATATTATGATTCGCAAAACATTTGCCACTAAAATTAGCATAAACCCTACTGCTTACATTGTGTGACTAACTTAGATAAGGTCATGGCATACCGTATGGCCGGAAATTTTGGCGGGGAATTTATTTTGGCGGATTGGCGGTTTTGAGAGGAATCCGCCAATATTTCTTCCGCCAAAATTTGTGCAATCATAAGTTATTTTTCGCTTAACAAACCTGATTGCGCCAGGTCTATAGATTAATCGTCAGCATGGAGCTCACAAATGACAGCAGCGCGAGGACACTACGTTTCTAAAGAGTTTTGCACACCGGAGGTTTAAGAAGAGCGCGAGGAAGCCAAAGGCAATCCGAACGGCATCGTATATGCGGTCGCAGTGAAGACTGACGTTGAGATCATTGTACAGCCTGTTCTCTGTTTCTGCGTTGGAGCGGTCCAATTTTGTGCGAGGTCACAGGCTGCAGGCGAGCATCAGCAGATCGGCCAAAAGAAGGCTTAAAAGCCTTTGTATGTTGCAGCACTCGTGCGAAAAGCTAAGGATTGGAGCGAAAATAACCCAATTATGGTCAAACAACAGCACGTGTACTCCTCAGAGACTCTTTAGCAATCTAGCACAGTTCGCTCGGGTTAGCCATTTTGCTATGAATATCATTATGGCACAGGCTTTTGCCAAACCACCAAAGTAAATTCCGCCAAATACAGAAATTTCAGCAATCCGCCAAAATAAATTCCCACCAATATTTCCGGCCATACGGTAATATGGTAGCTGGTATACGTAACAATGAAGCAGCAGATGCAGCAATGTTGTTGTACAGCTACTTCAAGTGAGCTGATTTAGTGCTACCTAAACCACACAGTTTACAGACAACAGTAACAGGAGTTCACTATTGAAGCTGCCAATGAAGTGGTAAAGAAGGTAATCGTCATCAATCAACAGCAATGAAACAAAGAAAAAGCTGCTTGTAGTTTGCTTGGTGCGAAACGCATTAGCACATCATCCAAAAGGAAAGCCTTGCACTTAGAAAGGCAGCAGCTAGAGCACAGTGTAACTTCTACTGTGCATTGTCTTTCCACATCATTCCATATGCTCAAAGAAAAGTAATATGCGTGTGCAGTCAAAATGCCAAAGTTGCACAGGGGTGTGGCTTATTTGCATTGTGTAAAGGACAAAATTTTCTCACAAAAATTAATGTCTGGGCCAAATTTTGGCATTTGCAAAATTATTCTCTCATAAATTTTCCCTCTATATATATGGTGCTTACTTCGTAGTTTAGCTGCAGATGCGAACAGGTTGACATCTCCAATTAGGGCAGACATAATGGTCTCTGCTACCTGGAAGCAAGCATCATCATCGCGTGACAGCAAAGCTCGACACTGGTCCACCATCTTTTGGTTGACTTCTGCAAGTAGGGCCACTAGTGGCATGTTGCAATCAACCAGCTTTGGAGCAAACAGCTCTGACCACATCCCATACTGAGGGGAGTCAGAAGAGGGGGTGCGCTCTTGGGCAACGAGCCAGGCAGAGTGGAGAACACCACCGGATAGTTCCCCTCAGACGGTTTCAGCTCCCCACCATGCTCTGCCACACTCGCTGAACGAGCATACACCCTTCCCTTGTCCAGCTTATCCCCGTGACAGGCATCAAAGAAGAGCAACTTTGTCACATCCGTTCCGCAGCGGTGCTCCAAGAAGGGCTTACACACATCGTGCGTACTTAACCTCTGACTGTCTTGGCAGACAATGTGGCCTTTCTGGCCGTGTCCGCAGTACATGAACACGAGGTGCTGCTTGACATCGTCCAAGGTGGCCGGCATATCCAGCGCTGATACATCATCGAGCAGGTGAATCGTCTTCTCTTTTGATAGATTGGTGTAAGAGCGCACGTCGAAGAGGAGGCTCTCCAGGGTGGTCTTCCAGTTGCGGTGGTCCTCCTTTGTTCCTGGGAGCTCTTTGCAGTTGGGGCAGCCAACGTAGTCGTTGGTCAGAATCACAGCCACGCCAATCATTTGCCCTTTCAAGGATGCATCTCCCATCACCATGACTCCTCCGGCTTGCCGGTTCCTCCTGACTTGCAGACAGTTCCCCATCTATGCACGATCTGACGACTCCGCTAAGTTACCCGAACGGATGTTGGCTGACACTTTCCGTTTACGAGCAAATAACGGTAACGATCCGGAAAATAGCGAAGCATACGGAGTAAGATAACCTGCGGTAATTCTGATCACGGGGTATTTCTGATCACTCAAAAGAAAGCAGTCCTTTACTACCAAACGCTACTCTTTCAAGCACAACTACAGTGCTATGTTGGTAGTGACAACACTTAGCTACAGCATAACTGGCAGTGAAGTTGGACGCTTGCTTCTAGTACGCCAGTCGGTCGTCACCTTTAGAAGCAGTCGGGTGATAAGCCGCCATGCCGGTTAATGGGACAAAACTTCGAATTTTCCCTTCATACTTCCCACAGAAGCAGAGACGCCCAGCCATAACTGTTGGAGTACACTACAACCTTCACTGAGCAAACTCAGTATCCCCTTCCAAGCAGGCTCTCCCCCCAGTGGTAGAGCAAGAGCAAACTCTAGTTATGAGTTGCTGCGAAAATACTTCAGCATGCACATGCTGTTGTTCTGATTCATGGTGTTTGTGCGTGCCTCTTTAAATCGATCGGTTAGACAATTGGAATACTGACAATCAGTTCTTAGCTTATTGATGCAGTTTGTGCTGCATTTTATGTCATTTTCCACCATCGATACTGTAGCAAATGGCTTGTCCTGTGGTCCAAGTGTAAACCACTTGAGGTAACCTTCAAAGGTTGGCTTTACAACTCCAAGCAATGTACCCTGCCTCTTGTCGCATAGTCACACCACTATGAGTAGCACAGTGAGCAAAGCCAGTGCTACAACTTGTATCTAATAATTATCAATTGGGGCAAGCCTAAGTGTGCCCTACACTAGAGTGATGAACAGCGATTTTGTCTGTTTGCATGATGTACATACGTAGCCATCATATGTATTCTGACAAATGGCTGCTGATCACAGGCATCTGGAATATTCACCGTGGAAAGCTTCCAGTGATAGTTTGTTCAAACGAAGAGAAGGAGTCAATGTCCACTGCAGCAACACTGGGTAGACTAGCAACTACACTCCCGCTAGCCTCAAATCTGCCCAGCCACTAAAGCTGGTGTAGCTAGTTACCCAATCAAGGGTCTTATGGACATGCACAAAAGCAACAGCTAAAAGACTATCTACCACTATTCTAAGCTCCAACTCACTCAGCTCACTCTGACAATGATGAAACAATAATAGACGACTGCTTGTCTGCACCTATATAACTGCCCTACCTAATTATCCCATGGGATTGCCTTATATGTACATCAGTGCTACACTCCCACAAGCTGCTTACACAAGATGCTTACACAAGGTTCTGGACCTCACAAACAGACATTCCATGAATATGGGATGTTTTGCCCTAATATGGTGGTTGCTGCTCAATATTATAATTATAATGGGCTTTGAGTGACTACTTTGTGTTGTTTATGTCTTTGTTAAGTAACCGTTGACTATTAATATTTTGCTGCAGTTCAGGCCCTTGCTGAGTGACTGTTACATACCTACACACACCCACACCCACACCCTCACACACATCCACACACACACACACACACACACACACACACACACACACACACACACACACACACACACACACACACACACACACACACACACACACACACACACACACACAAACACACACACTTTACCACATTGTACACATACACACGACAAGAAAAGAAAGCAATGCTACTGTGTGGTGGGACATGGTGGGGCAGGATATCTTTGCAAAATTTGAGAATATTATGATTCACAAAAAATTGCCACTAACATTTGACATTAACCCTAATCTGCTTACATTGTGTGAACAACTTAGACAAGGCCATGGCATAATTAGGTAGCTGATATACATAACAATGAAGCAGCAGATGCAGCAATGTTGCTGTGCAGCTACTTCAAGCGAGTTATTTTAGTGTTACCTAAACCACACAGTTTACTGACAACAGTAACAGGAGTTCACTATTGAAGCTGCCAAAGAAGTGGCAAAGAAGGTACTCGTCCTCATGCAATCAACAGCAATAACAGACAAAGAGGAAGCTGCTTGCAGTCTGCTCTGTGCAAAGTGCATTAGCACATGATCCCAAAGGAATAGCCCAACATTTGGAAAGGCAGCAGAGCACAGTGTAACTTCTACTGTGCATTGTTCTTCCAAAGCATTTCATACCATCGAAGAAAAGTAATATGCGTGTGCAGTCAAAATGCCTCTACTGCACAGGGGTGTGGCTTATTTCATTGTGTAAAAGGAAATTTTTTCACAAAAATTAATGTCTGAGCCAAATTTTGGCATTTGCAAAATTATTCTCCCACAAAATTTTCCCTCTCTATGGTGCTCACCTTGACGTAGCTCAGCTGCAGATGCGAATAGGTTGACATCTCCAATTAGGGAACTCTTAATGGTCTCTGCTACCTGGAAGGAAGCATCAACGTCGTGTGGCAGCATACCACGACACTGGTCCACCATCTCTTTGTTGACATCTGCAAGTAAGGCCGTTAGTGACTTGTTGCAGTCAGCCAGCTTTGGAGCAAACAGTTCTGACCACATCCCATACTGAGGGGAGCCAGACGAGGAGGTGCTCTCTTGGGCAACGGAGCCAGGCAGAGTGGAGAAGACCACCAGGCAGTTTCCCTCACACGGCATCAGCTCCCCACCGCGCTCCGTCACACTCGGTGCACGAGGACGCACCCTTCCCCTGTCCAGCTTCTCCCCGCGACAGGCGTCAAAGAAGAGCAGCTTTGCGACACCCGTTCCACAGCGGTGCTGCAAGAAGGGCTCGCACACTTTCTCCGTGCTCAAGCTCTGACCGTCTTGGCAGACAATGCAGCCCTTCCCGCCGTGTCCGCTGTACACGAACACGAGGTGCTGCTTGACATCGTCCGAGGCCGCCGGCATATCCAGCGCTGACACTTCCTCGAGCAAGCGAATCGTATCCTTTCTTGATAGATTGCTGTGAGAGCGCACGTCGAACAGGAGGCTCTTCAGGGCGGTCTCCCACGTGTCGCGGTCCTTCCTCGTCCCTGGGAGCTCAGTGCAGTCGGGGCAGCCAACGTAGTCGTTGGTTAGAATCACAGCCACGCCAATTGTTGACCTTTTCAAGGACGCGTCTCTCAACGCCATGACTCTATCGGCTGATCGGTTGCTCCACCAATTCCCCATCTGTGCACCGTGCCACGATCTGACGACTCCGCAAGCTATCACGAACGGGTGTTGGCTGTTTGTCTATTGTCACAGTAACTGAATTTCTTGATCGTCACACTTACAATAAGTTTGTAGCCATTGGCAACCAAGTTGCACACAATGATGTGAATAATGTATCCTCTGAAAAGCATGGGCCTGGTGGAAAAACTGTAGGAACAAGAAGGATCAGAGGACCGGTCCATGCAAAGAGGGGGCCAGCTGTTACACGCAAACCCAGGTCATTAACATCCACTGACTTTGAATACATTAGCACCATCCCTACATCCCTACATCTGGCAACATTTGCCATACCTCCTACAACTGCACACTCAGTTTCCCCTTCCCCACTTATGTATGTGTATGTATACACAAAAGTGTATGTACAGTATTAAAGTCATCTCCCTAAATACCTCTTCAGCCGCACTCCTCCGTTCTCCTTACACTCCATTCTCCCTCCCTCCTTCCCCCTTCTGCCTCTCCACACACTCTCACTTACATGGACACCATGCACCCACTGCAGTGGTTGGCCAAATGCTCAATGGCATGTTCCTGGTCCAGATGTACCTCTTCAGCTGTAACACGTTTGTCCCTCAGGCCGTGGCCCTCCACATGGTGTGCGACGGAGAAGTGGACTGTCCTAATGCAGCAGATGAAAAGTCTGCTTTCTGTGCAGGTCTCACATATGCACACAGTGTATGCATGTTCGTGTACACATGTGTAGTGTGTTAATGTGTGAGTGTGTGTGTGTGTGTGTGTGTGTGTGTGTGAGTGTGTGTGTGAGTGTACGTTTGTGCAGGTCGTGAGAACTGTGAGGGACTCTGCCAGAACGGAGGCACTTGTGTTGCTGGAGGGACGTGTGTTTGCAGAGATGGCTGGACAGGAGACAACTGTACATCACGTAAGGAGGGGGGAGATGGGAAGGAGGGGGAGGGAGAGCGAGAGAGGGAGGGGGAGGGAGGGGGAGGGGAGTGTGAGCTGGTAGAGATGTGTGCAGTACTGAGAGTTGAAGGAGGGGATGCTTGTGCTAATGATTGTTGACAAACCTCTTCCTACCTCCCTATCCTTCCACAGCCTCCTGTGACCCTGAGTGCCAGAATGGTGGTACATGCATTGCCAGGGACCATTGTTCCTGCCCTCCCAAGTGGGGAGGGGAGTGGTGTGAAGTGCCACTCTGTGATCCAGTCTGTCAGAACAATGGCAAATGTGTGGTGTGGAGACCTGGAGTGCACAAGTGTGCATGCTGCAACAACTGGATTGGGATCGACTGTAACACCCGTGAGTTGACACACAGCAAGTTATTCACTATCCAAACAGTGCATGTCGTCATCTGTTCATATGTGGGCCATTAATAGGGCCTGCTTCAAATCATGAGCTGTCGTTTAGTGACTGTTGTTGTTTGTGTCTGTTTGAGTGACTGTTGTTGTTGTTTACGCCTTTATTAATTGAGTGACACATTTTGTTGTTTACATCTTTGTTGAGTGACAGTTGCTGAGTAGGTGTTTGAGATGACAGTTTGACTGATACAACTAATCCTCCCTTGCATGGAATGCAGCTGCGTGCATCTCACCTTGTCAAAATGGGACGATATGTTCAGCTCCGGACACCTGCACCTGTCCAGATGGGTTCACTGGTCCACACTGCCAGCAGATGCAAAATGGTGAGTAGACTCCACACACGGTAACAGGCATTCTATGCAGTGTGCATGGATGTACCAAGTCAACTGAATTCTTTGTAATGGTTTTTAGCTAGTCTGTTCTTACCTCTGTCCACTTCTCCCCTCCCCACCACCCTCCCTTCCCTTACTCCTCCGTAATCATCTTGACTCCCTCCCATGCAGATTCGGATGCTGGTGTCATGGGAGACCCCCACTTCTCTGTCACTCTTCCTGACGGCAGCAGCTTCTGCTACTCTATCCAAGGACTTGCAGGATTCCCCTTCAGCCTTGTCTCCAGCCACCACTTTGTGATGAATGCAGTGTTTGTCAAACCACCTCCCACACTGAAACACTTCTCCACACTACTGGGAGAGATCGGTGAGCCATTCCATTTCCAGCAGTTATACAGTGATTGTCAGCTATGGTCACTGCAGTCACCTCTATGAAACAGTCAGCCTCCCTGGTCCCAAAGGTCGCTAGCATACAGTATCTCTTAAACACTGCAGTCTACCTCTGCAGAGCAGCCACCTCTCTAAACAGCCTGACCCCAAATAGCACTAACATAGCACTAAAAGACTGCAGTCAGAGTCCATGTAGACCATGTGTACCTGTGTATATGCTGTGTGGATCATGTTTGTTTGTGTTGACCAAGTTTGTTGTTGTTTACTGCAACACTTCGCATTGTCAGGTATTCTATACAGAAATAACCAAAGTGCCATCTGGATGAGGTTTGATTCCCATGAGAAGGTCATTGAGTTATCTGGGTATGGGACCCTGGACGCCACTATGGTGCATGCTGTGACTGTCACACGCAATACAATGTCTGTTCAGCGTCTGAACAAGCCACTCAACTTACACACGCGCGCACACACACGCACACACACGCACACACACGCACACACACACACACACACACACACACACACTACATACATGTTTGTACAGTATCCTGAACATGCTCCCCTCCCCTCCCTCCCCATGCATTAGGTGACTGTGACTATTAAAGACTTTGGACTCCGTTTTGTTGTGTTCTTCCATAACGGTCACTTGGACCTCATCTGGAATGAGGCCAAACACTACAGCTACCCAGCACATGGGCTAGTGGGTGAGTGGGGCACACACACACACACACACGTACACACGCACACACACATGTACACACACGCACGCACGCACACACACACACACATGCACACACGCACACATACACTGCACCCCACACAACCTCCCCTCCCCTCCACACTACAGGCCATTTTCTCAACAGTGGAGTGAGAGTGGACCAACAAGCGACAGTCCTCATCATACCCAACCGCCCTACTGTGCCGGTTGCCATGGACGACGCATGGCCTGAGGTGCAGCAAAAGGGTAAAATGTGCTGGAAGTCTCGTAACCCGGGTTACCAGGGGGAGGGGCTTATAGAGGGAGCCTACGTGGACTACGTTGTGGACCATATCTTTGCAACTGATTTTGCCTTCTCTCTTGCAAAGGGACACTTCAAGATCAACACCGACTGGAGACATTGAATGATGATTTGACACAAAATAACTGACTGTATTCAACCTTCACTCATCACTACCCCTTCCCACACCTCATCACACTGTACTGATGCTAAACCTTATTTTCCTGTATGTATTGTCCCAACTGCAGTTGTTCCCATTCAAAATGTACTGTTACAGGTACTATGTATGGTGTACATATATAATTCATTGCCGCACATGCATACATTCCACATGCCGTGGGGTCAGAGCTACAGTGTGCAGTGTGCTCAGTACACAGGGCACAGCTTAAAGGCCTAATATATAATATAGCCTGCACTTTCCAGCATGCAGAGGAACCAAATATTGCAATTTGTCTCAATAATGAGAATGAGAAATGATCCAGAAAGTTCCAAACATTCCTACACAATCAAGGGCCTATAATAATAGTTGTAATGTAAACAGTCATGCACAACTCTAAGGGTAAAACACTACAGTGTAGGAAAGTCAATCTGGTGCGTGTGGAGTAAGCTCAAGAAAGGATATTCACACACTAAAGCTAGCTATCACGTCAACACACTATACCATACCAAACACAACTACACATTAAACACATTCCATATCAAAGGTAGACTTATAGGGAGCCATACACAGCACATACACAGCACAAGCAACTGTACACACACTGCTCACTGATACAAACAACATACCTCTCAAAAGTTTCTCCTTCAGACCTTGAATACTGTCTTGGTCAATTCTTGCGTATTCCATTGTCTCTACAAGCACTGCCCAAGTGGGAGGCTGTGTGCTCTGGCCTTCTTTCCATTTGATTAGTCCGTCTTGCACAGCCTCCTCGTCATTATTGGGATTGCCACTAATACATGCTCTAATTGTCTCTGGGTCAAGTTCCACTGCTTCCAGAACTGATTTCACTTTGCCGGCTGCTTTTCTGCTCACATACACTCTGAAGAGCTTGCGGTAGTCACTGCGGGCTGTAGATCAAGAAGGTAAAGCACTTCTCAAGTGTATTCCTCACCAGTAACAAATCCAACCAGCTCACCAGACACTTCCTGAGACAGGACAGCATCATCCCCACCATCAACAGTAGAGGCTGTAGCCTGTGCAGAGTCTGCCAGTGCACACATGATAGTGTGAAAGGTAGGAATGGATATACTGCTGGCATACACAGACCCAAACAGCTATGTGCATGTATACACATAAGTGTACGTACAGCATCAAAGTCATCAAGTAGAATGGTGGAATCTACTTACCAGTCATTTCGGTAGGGACACGTCCAATGGGATGGTTGTGGCTTGAAGTCTCTGAAACAGTGAGAATAATACACAATCACACACACACACACACACACACACACACACACACACACACACACACACACGAGCACACACACGCACACACACACACACACACACACACACACACACAAGGTCATGGCATATTTAGGTAGCTGGTATACGTAACAATGATGCAGCAGATGCAGCAATGTTGCTGTACAGCTACTTCAAGTAAGTCGATTTACTGCTACCTAAACCACACTGTTTACTGATGACAGCAGTACTGAAGTTCACTATTGAAGCTGCCAAAGAAGTGCATGGCAAAGAAAGTACTCGTACTCAATCAACAGCCATAATGGACAAAGAGGAAGCAGTCTGCTGGTGTAAAGCACATTAGCACATCATCCTGAAGGAGAAGCCCCACACTTGGAAAGGCAGCAGGGCACAGTGTAACTTCTACTGTGCATTGTTCTTACAAAGCATTCCATACGGTCAAAGAAAAGTAATATGTGTGCAGTGAAAATGCCTCTACTGCACAGGGGTGTGGCTTATTTGCATTGTGTAAAAAGGCAAAATTTTCTCACAAAAATTGATGTCTGGGCCAAATTTTGGAAATTGCAAAATTATTCTCCCACAAAATTTCCCTCTATATCGTATGGGATTAAAGTTTCGCGGAACTAAACTTTCGCAGATGGCAGATTCTTTACTATATCCGCAGTTTTTAATATTCGTGGATGCTGGGTAACTCATATTGTATTGCATATAATATTAATGTGTAATAATTCAATGTTAAGGGAGAACAGAATGGTGTGCTGTACTGTACCGTTCAATTAAAGGGAGACTAACGCACAAGCACGGAAGGGAAGAGCCTACACACACACACACACACACACACACACACACACACACACACACACACACACACACACACACACACACACACACACACACACACACACACACACACACACACACACACACAAAGTCATGGCATGTTTATGTAGCTGGTATACGTAATGAAGCAGCAGATGCAGCAATGTTGCTGTACAGCTACTTCAAGCGAGCTGATTTAGTGCTACCTAAACCACACAGTTTACTGACAACAGTAGTACTGGAGTTCACTATTGAAGCAGCCAAAGAAGTGGAAAAAGGTACTCCTCATCAATCAACAGCAATAACGGAAGCCACTAGTAGTTTGCTTGGTGCAAAGCGCATTAGCACAATGTCATCATCCCAAAAGAAAAGCCTTGCATGTGGAAAGGCAGCAGAGCACAGTGTAACTTCTACTGTGCATTGTTCTTCCAAAGCATCTATACTGTCAAAGAGAAGCAACATATGCGTACAGATACATTGACACTATTGCACAGGGGTGTGGCTTATTTTCATTGTGTAAAAGGCTAAACTTTCTTGCAAAATGGATGTCTGGGCCAAATTTTGGTGTTTGCAAAAATATTCTCCTACAAAAATTACCCTCTATAATGGTGCTTACTTTGACGTGGCTTCAGCTTATCTGCAGATGCGTACAGGTTGACGTCTCCAAGTAGGGCATTCGTGGTCTCTGCTACCTGGAAGGTAGTACTATCATTGGGAGACTCAGACTGTAACAACAAATCACGACACTGGTCCACCATCTCCTCGTTGACATCTGCAAGTAGGGCCGTCAGTGACTTGTCGCAATCAGCCAGCTTTGGAGCAAACAGCTCAGACCACATCGAACGAGAAGGGGAGCCAGGAGAGGGCGGGAGCTGTAGGGAAATGTGGTCAGGCAGAGCGGAGAAGACTACCAGGTAGTTCCCCGCACACGGCTCTAGCTCCTCACCGCCCTTCGGCACACTTCCTGAACGAGAAAACATCTTGCCCTTGTCCTTCTTCCCCCCGCGACAGGCGTCAAAGAAGAGCAGCTTTGCGACACCCGTTCCACAGCGGTGCTCCAAGAAGGGCTTACACACGTCCTCCGTGCTCAAGCTCTCACCGTCTTGGCAGACAATGCAGCCCTCCCGCCGTGTCCGCTGTACACGAACACGAGGTGCTGCTTGACATCGCCCGAGGCGGCCGACATATCCAGCGCTGAGACTTTCTTGAGCAGGCGGATCGTCTCCTCTTTTGTTAGATTGTGGTAAGGGCGCACGTAGAAGTGGAGGCTCTCCAGGGCTTTCTTCCACGCGTCGAGGTCCTTCTTCGTTCCTGGGAGCTCTTTGCAGTTGCGGTCAGGGCAGCCAACGTAGTCGTTGGTCAGAATCACAGCCTCGCCAATTGTTGGCTGTGTCGGGGACGCGTTTCCCGCCATGTCTCTCCCGGCCTGCAAGTTCCACGATCTGACGACTCCGCTATCAGCTATCCCGAACGGATGATGGCTTTTATACATTTTCCGTTTAGCTACATGACGGAAATGACGGAAACGATCCAAGTCGAAAAGGGCGTCGTATACACGCAGTAGCTTTTACCAACGTGAAAACCAGAGGCGTGACTTCAGTCGCCTCCTTGCGTTTCAGGAATCCTGACTTATTCCTATAGGCCTTTTTTGATTTCTACATAGATCAATTAAAGCCGGGCAAGGAATCATGCAGTTACAGTGTGCACCATTAGTGCATAGAGACTCATGGCTGTGTATCAGTGTTGATGCTGCCTTGGTAACAGTACAGATGAGACTCAGTGAACAGTAAGTGAAGCTGGAGAGTTGGGTAATAGTTTTGTGGACGCTTTTGCTGCCCAAGTAGCACAGTGAGCAAAGCCAGTGCTGCTACTTGTACAGTGGTTTCACGATTTCTATTCCCGCATTGCACTCGATCATGTGAGTATAAAGTATTGGAAGGATAGGCTTGCACAGGTTAAGCACATGCTTCGATCTACGTGTGAGCCTATTGTTCCAATAATTTACCACGTGATTGAAAGCAATGCGCAAATGTCAATCGGGACTAGAAATTTGAAACCATTGTATCTAATAATAAATATCAATTGGTGTGAACCTGAGTGAGCCTACACTAGAGTGATGAACAGCAACTTTGTCTGTTTGTATGATGTAGCTATTGTATGACAAACGACTGTTGAATAATCTTATCTTATCTTTTATACAGTCAACGTCCACTGCAGCGATACTGGGAAGACCGACAACTCCCTTTCGCCTCAAAACCTGCCCAGCCACTAAAGCTGGTGTAGCTAGTTACCCAAGTGACTTATGGACATGCACAAATGCAATAGCTTAAGGACTATCTACCACAATGTCATTCACTTCTAAGTTCTAACATAGATACTGTGGGGATTGGAGTGCCATTATAGTTGCTGGGTGATTGTAACCAGAGGGAGACAGGGAAGTGCTGAGGAAGAATGAGTAGTTGTGATGTGTGAACAGCATTTCTATATATATTGTGAGTTACAGATTTGATGGCTTTTGTCTCTTTTGCCATAACTGACAGTCTGTGAAGTGCAGCGTACTGGATAGTTTTAATTACTTGCCATTCTGTGTTTGCTTGGCCTGATATCACTTACCAACTAACACACACACACACACACACACACACACACACACACACACACACACACACACACGTGCACACACACACACACACACACACACACACACACATGCACACACACACACACACACATGTGCACACACGCACACACACATACACACGTACACACACACACACACTCGTGCACACACACACACACACACACACATGCACACACACACACACACATGTGCACACACACACACACACATGCACACACACACACACACATGTGCACACACGCACACACACATACACACGTACACACACACACACACTCGTGCACACACACACACACACACACATGCACACACACACACACACATGTGCACACACACACACACACATGCACACACACACACACACACACACATGTGCACACATACACACACACATACACACGTACACACACACACACAAACCTTTGGCAGTTGTTACCTTGGTTACGAATGGGGTGACTTATGTATGATAGCTGTTTACATTATTGGTCCGTATCCTAGGTAACAAATGGTCATTGTTGAAGTTATTGTAAATTTGCATAAAACTGTGTAGACTGCTTCACATTCTACATGCATAGAAGAATAACGAAATTGATGACTCAGCCCTTTACATACCCACTATTGTACCCTTTTATACTAGTATTAGTGTAAGTATTGGTGTTGAATTTATATTATACTACTTGGCTGGCATATTTTATGCTCTGACCCAAGGTTGTAGTAAGTCCCCCGCCATCCACTTCCCACCCTCCCCACACCTTCCACTCCTCCCCTTCCCCACTCACTCACCACACCATCCACTCCCCACCCTCCCCACTCACTCCCCACAACCCTCCCCCTCTCCACTCACGCCCCACACCCTCCACTCCTCCCCCTCTCCACTCACTCCCCACACCCTGCACTCCTCCCCTCCCCACTCACTCCTTGTAAGCTGAGGTCCAGGGATATCTCACTTATGAGGGTAGTCTTGCCACTGCCAGTGGGGCCCGTGAATATCGTTAACTCTCCTGCCCTGTGGCCTTTGAGAATGTTGGACAAGTTGGAGAACCTCTTCCACTGGATGGGGAGGGGTAGAGTAGTGACACACACACACACGCACACGCACACGCACACACACACGCACACACACACGCACACGCACACACACACACACACACACACACTGAAGCAGTAGTCACACTATGGTAGAAATGACATCGCTACAGTTGCATTCCTCCTGTCAAACAACATGTTACATAGTACACTGATGTCATGACCATACACTGCTAGTAACCACCCACTTCATGCACACTCTTATACACACACTTACATACATACATACGTAGAATTATATGAATTATGGTGAAGCTCGAGAACACTACAGCTGCAGCTCCACTTGGTCGATCTGTCAATTATAAGCCAGAGACGAATGAGCTCACCGTGCACCTTGCACGGAGGGCACACCAACCCTCCGGTCGTCTTGTTGATAAAGACGGTCTGAGAGGTCTCTCTCTCGCACAGCGGACAGCTCAGGGTCAGAGCGGCGTGACTCTCACTGTAAGAGAGCTTGTTCGCTTTGAGGGACTGCCTCACTGTCGACGGAGGGAGGACGGCTTGTGTCTGGCCAGTCAAGTCCGTCACTGGTCTCTTCACCACTCTTTGTAGCGACGCGGGCAGCAGATTGAGGTGGTTGCGCGAAGTTGTTCGTAGCACTACTTTGCAGAACATCGCCATTAAATGTATTGCGTAACAATGTCGCACGTGATCAACTTGCAGCCCTGAGGGGCAGTTATCCACAGCACTGATCAGTAGGTGTTTACTAAGCGCCCATTTGAAGGAACACATGTACACCTCATTCGCTACACACTGAGGCTTAGCTACACTCTTGACCTTGTCTTGAATGCTCACACATGCAGCACAGTCTTGTATCTGACCTGTCCACCGGCCACCATACCACACACTGGATTGCATGCACATATGTGTGTGCACATGTCATCAAACTACAATCAAATTAAAAATCAATCCAAGAGGTTCCTACACTACATTGTTAGCATTGCACTAGTGCATTGACAGAAACTATGGACAAGTAGAAAGTTACAAAAGATGAATATGGAAAGGAACAAGTTTGAACTATCAAAATCCAGTCCACCTGGACTCCAGTAAACCTACAGTAACAGCAACCAAGCATACATAAGTGAAGGCAGTATACAACAATGTAGCTAATGTCAGATATCCACACAGTGGTACATGCACTGTACATTGCTCTGATACAGGCATGGAGTGTACAGTGAGGAGTAGCAGTGTGTGTGTGTGTGTGTATGTATGTGTGTGTGTGTGTGTGTGTGTGTGTGTGTGCGCGCATGTGGTGTGTGTGGTGTGTGTGTGTGTGTGTGTGTGTGTGTGTGCGTGTGTGTGTGCGTGTGTGTGTGTGTGTCCTCCCACCTTCCTCTCTTCCACTCCCTTCCCTCACACCCCTCCCCTCTCCTTCCCTGCATGTATCTCTACCTATCGTGGAAGTTATTAGGCATGCTGGGTAGGTAATAGCTTGATTCTTCTTTGGACAATCGAGCACACCATGAACACTTGTCAAATTCAATGCAACGTTTCGCCCATCACGGGCTTCATCAGGCATACAAAACTGTTTTGTATGCTGGGTAGGTAATAGCTTGATGTAACGTTGGTAACGAATGTACAAAACAGTTTTGTATGCCTGACGAAGCCCGTGATGGGCGAAACGTTGCATTGAATTTGACAAGTGTTCATGATGTGCTCGATTGTCCAAAGAAGAATCAAGCTATTATCTCTACCTATCTTGGTACATTACACAGTGCTGGAAGTGTGCACGTTATGTGAGGCCATCCAAACTAGCTACATAGCTACAGACAAAGTTTGCCAGCCCCTCAAGAAAGTAACAACACCCAAAACTCATTTGTGCATTAATCTACTGTAAATACCAATAGAGTATCTTTGCATTTCCCATTCCATAGTAACCACACCCACCTACCCACCCACCCTTGTCCCATTGTACACTACACATAGACTCACTCAAACACACTAGCAGACAAGGACACTAGAATAACCAAACCAGCCACTTATGTTCTCTCACACACCACACACATATACACATACACTCACACACTCACATATACACACATATACACTCACACACACACACACACATATACACTCACACACACACACACATACACTCACACACTCACATACACACACACACAAGCACACATGCATACACACACACACACACACACACACACACACACACACACACACTCACACTCACTAACCAACCTCCTTGTTGCAGCACCTCTTTCATTCTCCTTCCAAATGACTGCATGTTGGGAAGGCCGTCTGCGTCAATGGCCATCTCACAATACTCTAGTAGAGTGTTCACAGTGGCTTGATGCTTCAAGTAGAAGTAGAGAATCTCCACTGCGTCTTTGGTGTTTGCAATGTCAATGCTATGCTTGACGTCTTCTGTGATGACACCTTTACGTTGTAGCCTCCTCAGGCTCTGCTTCGGGTTGACAACTGTAAAGAACTCTGTCTCGTGTTTATTGAGAAACTCTGAGACTGAAAATGATGCTGCATTGTGTAAAGAAGGGATCCATTGAGTGAATATATGTACAAAGTGACAGATCTCTCTGACTCTCTCCTCTCCTCCCCTGCCCCCTGCATGTATCTCTACCTATCTTGGTACATTACACAATGCTGGAAGTGTGCATGTTTTGTGAGGTCATCTAAACTAGCTATAATTATATGAAGTTTGCCAGTCCCTCAAGACAGTAGCACTAATACTCAAAACCTATTTGTGCATGTACTTACTGTATACAAACAAAGCATCTTTTCCCACTGGTAGCCATAGTAACCACACCCACCCACCCACCCACCCACCCTTGTCCCATTGTACACTACACATAGACTCACTCAAACACACTAGCAGACAGGGACACTAGAATGACCTAACCAGCCACTTACACATTAGTCTCGCTTCCAGACCCTATTTCTCCACATGCATATCATGCGCAATTGTGCAATAAAGGGGCTGGCGCGCGAGACTACTTACACACACACACACACACACACATACACACACACCGCGCATGTGCAAACACACGCACGTCTTTCTCCTGCTAAGGAGATGGGAGTACCACTTGGGCTGGGGTTACCCTCCCCACTGGAGACATTGCTCTCAAGATCATTCCCCGGGCCAGCTACAAAAAGGGAGGTACACAAGTGTTCCATGAGTCCATTGCATTGATTGATAAATAGGAAGTGATCCAATTCAGAAGCCTACATAATACTCAAATTACTACACACACATTGCCTAACTCTTACATTAAAAACACACACACCAGTTGCTAATCATAAACTCAAAAACGGCATCAGTACAACGAGGAGCCAGATGTAGCAGCAACATGTAACTTTCACAGAAACATCACAAGGATTGAAATTGTGCCCTTGCTTAAGTTGTGTGTGTGGCGTGTGTATACAGATACCATGTGTGGCAGCTTCCAAGGGGGATTCAAGATGGAGCCTTATAAGGGAGGCTTCATCCACACTAGATCCTTCTTCTGCCGGGGGGGTTACAGCTTCGCCATTTTCATGGGTATCTGTGACAAATGAATGGAAGGGGCACACATAAAAGTGTGGAGAGTAAACCACAGAGGGAGGAGCATGAATTGAGTGCATTTACATACCATCACTGTGATCACTGCTATGGTGTTCATGTCGGTAGCTGGCTCTTGGGTGTCTGTCCTGCTCCGGTTTGCCCACTTCTGACAGATGAATCTCATTACCTCTTTGCCTACTTTTAGTATGCCCCAGATTATAGCACCAAGTAGGAAGGAGGGAGGTAATGTGACCAACATAGAGAACCATGCAAATGGGATGGTGATGCCACCCAAACAAAAGTCCCATTTTTTGAAAAGGGATTGAGGGATTATTTCCCCCACAATCACTATTCCCACTGTGGAGCACACCACAGCTGGTATCCCACTGATCAGATCATTCAGTAGGATAGTGATGCTGTTATTGACTGCAACATTCATCAGGAGAATGGCACAGAGGAGGTAGTAGCCGTCAAAGGGCCAACGCACACAGTAAATGCACTTGGCAAAACACCTTTTCCACTTGGTTTCAGACTCCCGCTCATTCTTGAGCATCTCAAGGTTTTGGGAGAATAGGCCTAGGTTCTGTCCGGAGTAGATTGCTGACAATGCAAGCAGTACTATCAAGATCGCAATTCTTCCAGCAAGAGGCAGTTCAACTGTCATGCTACACCTCGTGTGACTGTTGGCTTCCAAAGGCCTGACGTGGACAGCTACCCAGGGGAAGGCACCCTGGTGCTCTAGGGGAGCAGTACCACTACAGTTATTGATCTGGTCGAGAGGCGGGGTACAGAAGTAAAACACCCTGGGGCCATGTATTCCCCAGGCAGGAAAGGGTAGCACAGTCTCTGCTAGCCTATTGTTGGCTGGCTGCTTCTGGTAGCTGAACCTCTGGGCAGTGGGTGGTATCTGCACTGGGACTAGCTCTACAATAAGGGGCTCACTGTCCTGGCCGGTACTGTTACAGGTGAGGTTGTTGTCCACCAAGCGCACACACGCAGTGGCATTCTCCGTTGTGGGTAACCAGTCACTCACGAACACAAGCAGGGAGGCGTTGAAGTTGTTTGAAAACTGGAAGGATCCTCTAGATAGGGGTACAGCTTGAATGGAGTCATTTTCCAAGTCTACAGCAGAGAGGGACGGTGCGTATCCCAGGACTTTCAGGTGTTCTGTCTGCCCTCGGGCCTCAGTCAAGATGCAGGCGACAGCTAACACACCCAGCAGAGGCAGTGGATCAGCCCGAAAGAACACCATTCTAGCGCCAACCATAGATACTCGACTGTTTTAGGGTCAGTTGTCCGCCGGTGCAGCTCCAACGATAATCGCCATGCGGTTCGCTTTCCGGTTCTTGCTAAATGGCGGATGGGTCTGGAAACGAATAGTTGTACACGCTTAGCTAGCTTGTATGCGTATTCTCAAATTTATCTGCGCATTTCATTTACCGTTCTTGACAAGATTAATGCCTTTAACCATAGCTATGCTTCATTTACTGTTACTGCGCAGCTGAGTGTCGCGATTTCTTGTTGCTGACGAGTCGCCTAGCTTGCACTGGTATGTGTCACGTGATACACCTAATTTCCCTTCGTGTGTATCTTTCTAGATCCCATCTCAAGCATTTAGGTGCAAAACCATAATTGTACATTTGTCTTGAGAGAGAATTGGCACCTGCGCAATGGAACACGCACACAATCAAGGGATTGATGTAGCTAGCTAGCTATACGTGCTAGTGCGCAATCATGCTGCATGTGCAAGTATTAATTGCATGTTCACCATCCTATGTTTATCCATTTTGGAGTTATTGCAAGAGATCAAATTAAAAGTGATCGAATTGAACCCTTTTCAAGCAGGGACACATCATACCTACATATATAGTATATGTACGCATTATTTTATGTGCCTTCTGTTAGCAGACATTGCTGAATTGCTTGGGATTGCCTCTTTCAAGGATAAGCAGAATGAAGTGCTGAGAGCATTTTTGCGTATCCCTACCACTCAATACTAGATTGTGATCATCCCCCCCCCCCCCCACACACACACACACAAAAGTGCAATGTTCCAATATTGTGTTCACATGATCAATGCAGAGTGTAATAGAAAGTGGTAAAAGAAACTGAAGGCAAATGCATATAGTGATAGTGTCAATGTGCTTATGTGCACATGCACACACACACACACACACACACACACACACACACACACACACACACACACACACACACACACACACACACACACACACACACACACACACACACACACAACATCAAGGCAGTTTAGCACACTGTATTGTAGTATTGAGATAAGGGAACCACAAGTATTTTGTCAATTGCTGTAGCACATTATAAAAGTAATTCCTGCTCCTATGTTAATACATGGTTAGTGATGAGTGCATAGCATCTATAGGTTCCACTGATGGTCACTTACAGTAAACTCCACTGTAAGCACTATTCCTAAGTATACACACACAATACATAAATAAACACATGCCTCACAACTCTCAACTGTGGCCGTATGTGTGTAGTCAAGTGGTTCTTCAGTTCAGCATCGCGTGTGTCTAGCTGTGTGCACTGCTAAATGAGCTTCTCAAGGTCTGCTCCACATGCAGCTAGGCGTTCCCTCCCGTATACATCTGACAAGAGACAGTGTATATAGTACACACTGCACACACTGCACACACTGCACACACTTCCTGGCAAGTTCTTATCATGCAGCCTCTGAGCTGTGCTTGTCTTCACTGGTCCCTCCCTCCATGACTACATACCTACACATGTATATTGTATTATACACTTACTATGCAAACAAGGAAAGGTGGCAACACATACACTTTCTGCATGTGTCACAAACACCAAACAATGCCTTGCTAGTCCATGCATGCAGTACCCCACCTGTGTGTGTTCAAGTGCATGGTATACAGAGTGTGTAGCTCTTTGTGACATGGGACAACTAACATTGTCAACAGTGGGCAACTTTGAAAAGGATTTGTGTTTGGTTGATGTTTGATCACACAATGTCATGCAATGTTACCAGAATTCTCATGAAAACATGTACAAACATGCACAACAGCTAAAGTAAAAGGTACTTTGTGTGTTGTATAAATATCTCCAGGTGAATAATGTGTGTACAGACCAAAGAACACTCTACAAACTGTACAACTCACATACATGTGTGTACATACACACAATACAAAGGGACCATGGTGTTTGTATATACACTGTACAGTACATTACACTCTTGAGATGTGAACATTATATACAACAATAGTGTACAAACATGTATAAATATCACAGGAGAGTAACTTGACACACAAAGTGTGTTTGCAGCAAACATTGTCTTGCGTTAGCTTGTGTGGATCAAATGTTGAGGTTGTGATGTTCATCAGCTAGTCTGCTTCCCTGTGTGT
>OZ025872.1:462500-470000 GCA_964019415.1 Ianthella basta | reverse complement strand
AGACCACAGCAGACTTTGAAGCAACAGGAGGGCACATGATGTGGAGCTGAGGCCAGTCAGAACAGTCTACAGTATGTCAGTGAGACACTAACATGTCACCTACTATACACAAGACCTTGTGCGAACGTTCAGATGGTGCACAACTATGACAAGGTGACGGGAATAGTCCTGTACCTATACATGTGACAACAACTTTCACTGAGTGACGTCACATTTGAACACCGCTCTGAGTCAGTATATAGCAGTTGAATTATTCACAAGCGTGTTTACAGGTAAACCAAGCCAAGTACACCATGCACATTCGTCATCAACACCACTTTCAAGACTAAACACTCTCTATGAAGTATCATTTGCAGCCCCCACTACTGTCACTTCCTCATACATTAACAGTGTAAACTCAGCACTTGGCGTGTTGGCTGTTTGCCTACTTCATCTATTAAACACTTCCCATTCTAGCCAGTCTGCCATCAAACATTTCACAAAGCACAGCAACCTTACCTTCTCCTTGGTTCGAAGCACTCTGTCCAGGAGCCGATGATGAGTAGATCCAGAATACAACACCACCCACTAGACAGAGGCTGACTACTACTAGCAAGTAAACAAAGACATGCCCAATACTACATTTGTTGGCGTAGCTGCCATTTGGCTGTGGTTGTTTCTTCTTCAGCTGTGGTTCAGGTTCTGATGTAGCCCAGTCCTTAGGAGTTGGGCCTAGCAGTGATAAGGAAAATCGCAGTAACTAGAGCATGCTAAGCGAAAGAGATGGGAACTGCATCTGATGAACAATTGATGGACACGTTGAACAAACTAGCACAGCTTCAACACAGCAGCCTTCTAATGATTCAATGTAGGCTTGTAATCATAAGAGGTATACAGTGTATACTGAATGTAGTGAAAATTGAATTCTTTCATAAGTACACACTCAAACAAGCACACACAGGCACACTGACACACACACACACACACACACACACACACACACACACACACACACACACACACACACACACACACACACACACACACACGCACGTCTTCTTGCTAAGGAGATGGGGGCGCTACTTGGGCTACAGCTACTCTCCACACTGGAGACATCACTTTCCAGGACATCATTCCCCGAGACAGCTACAAAAAGGGAGGTACATACAAGTGCTCCACGAGTCCATTGCATTGATTGATACACAGGAAGGAGTCCAATTCAGAAGCCTATGTACATACTGTAATGCTCAAATTGCTACAAACATTGCCTAACTCTTACATTAACGAACACTGAAAACAATAGGTAAGGAGGACCTTCTTTAAACTGACTGGGCTCCTGGTCATGACAGACAATGAGTACTAGATATGTGCTACATTGCAACACATTATAATTTATACTTCGATAATACACACGCATGCACGCACACACACACACACGCACACACACATGCACACATACACAACAATTACCTTTCTCCAGTTCACTCTTCATGTCCCTTCCTAGAGCATTCATCCTTCTGTTGCCTTGCACAGCAGTGAGCAGGTCGCACACTTCAGCCAATGCTTCTTCATCACACGTTCGACACAGGTGTGCAAGGAGGAACTCATTTTGCTGCTTTGTATCAGGATTCCCTGTGATAGTCTTCAGAACACCATCTGGAATGATGTTTGCATGTTTAAGTTCATGTACAATTGCATTTGCATTCACTGCTCGAATGAAGCGATCTCGAAATTGGACAAGAACTTGTTCAGCTGCAGAAAGAGAAGAGTTGGTGAAACACAAACCAGTTAATATCTCATGTCTCATTGCAGAACCACCTTACGCCCACTATGAACAGGATTAGTGTTGTGGAATGCTCGTTGCATACAGTTCAATGTCATCCTACTATCAGTACATAGCAATTCACTACATCACAATTCCTATTAGGTGTCACTGACTATTGAGACAGTACAGCTGCATGCACCGCACAAGAGACAGGTACACATGTACATCAATAGAAAACACCTATACAATTGCACATACCCGTGCATATATGCACACACACACACACACACACACACAAGTATACATACAGTACTGATTAGAAATACTGTACCATAGTGAGTGCATTCAGACTGCGCGTACATGTGAGCAGTGTGTGGGTACGCGTGAGTAAGCGCAAAGTTAACACTTCGGTACATGCAAAAGGGCCGCTGTTTTGTCATTGCTCTGACGTCATAGTAAAAATGGATGCGGGCGGTAGCATCTATGCGCGACTAGGTAATAGGTGTTAATACCTTGTACGCAATGACGTAGCGAACGAAGCTTAATACAGAACAAAGATGCGTCGTATCTGATCGAGCGTCAATGGCTTCATGTCAATTTCAGAAGAGAATAGCCTGTTTAAAAGCCCTTGCTGTAACAAGAATTTTGTATAAATAATTGTGGCACGCTTACAACTGCGCATAACTGTGCATACGTGTGTGTTGTGTCATTAGTGTCACTTTTCTGTCACTATTGTGTTACTGTTGTTACGTGTGCGTGCGGTCGCCAGCGTTTGGTGTGCGGTTTTCTGGTACAGTATTTCTAATCAGTACAGTACAAGCACACAAAACACACAAAGCATTAAAGCTGTTCATGCAGTACCATAAAATAAGCTCCATACCAGTTATGTTGTTCACAATAGACTGGTCAGGTCCACTGGGAGGATTGCACTCTTTGGTCTCTGAAAGTGTAGAACAGTACAAAAATCACAAATAACTCTTCAGACTACTCCACACAGTCCTCCTGGCACTACACAGCTGTGCAAGTGGTCTGTGCTACTGTGCTTGTGCTCAACGCACAAAACTGAATATTTGAGGAATGCTGCCGAAGAGTACCATGGCATTTGCACTAAAGTGTAACCAGCTAGGACCATCCTACCTAAGGATCTGTCCACACAACACCTCACACTCCACACAGCAATATCGCAACAGTGTCCATAGTCTGAACTGCTAGACCATCCCAATTGCATGACAGGATAATCTAGTACCGCTATCAAATAAACTACTAGTAATGTAGTGCGTTTGGGAATGGCTGAATGACAAGAACATGCCTGATGTGCCATAGCATGTCTGATGTATAGATATGCTATTGCGAGTGGTTGTAATTTCAATGTCTGATTGTGTGAGCATGGACATCAGAAGCTGCATGATGACTGTTAACATCCTCTATAGCTGGCTTGACTCAGTGTGCATTCACAGTATGACACAGACACAGGTCTACCTGGTACCTACCTCTGGTAGTAACTGGTACTGGAGGTGTCTGTGCAGAGCTGTTAGAAGGAGCAGATTCCGAGGTGGCACGAGACACAGAGGTCTTTGCTGTACACAGCAGAGAGTGAAGTCCAATATGTACATACTAGGGTTACTTGCTATAGTACAGCCATGCATGTGGTAATAAAATGGAAGGACATGCACACATCACCCACACACTCACTTGTCTCCTCTTTGATTCCACAGTAGAAGACAAGAGGCACATCTGTCCCATCCACATGAACCTCCAGCAAGGCAGGCTTCACTCGGTCCTCTTCTTCACCAGTGTAGAAAATCTTGCAAAGGATACAGGGAGGATAGCGTCCACTGGTGACCTCCATATCCAGGTCTTCCTTGGACTTTCCCATAGGCACCAAGAAATGTTGGTCAATGACCTTCAGAATAGAATGAGCAAGGACAGACCATAATCAACACAGTCATGGTTGTCACAGTGCTAAACCGGCTACTTAGCCACCAGACTAACTGCTTGTTGTCCATCAATAACTGCTTTCCATCCTGGACCAGACATCTGCTCTAGTTTAGCTGTGATTTGGTGCTGATCAGTAGCATACCGAAAACGATTCACTACATCATCTGTGCAGTTAATCTCCCACTTCTTCTTTTGAAGCATGTTTGTGAGCTTCTGCAGTAGGAAAGGCAACCAAGATTAATGCTAACAGCTAGCACAAATAGATCTAATTGGTATGTTTCGGAAAGTTAAAGCACAGCCACACCATTAGATACCTCATTCCATTCCCGTGAATCGCACATGATCTGTATCCTGAATAGCAGAGTGCCTTTCGATTGGATGTACTTGGTGAATGTGATGGCGCTGTACCAAGCAGTAGTGTTGACCTTAGTCTCCACACAATGCAGGCACTGAGGCTCTGAAATGCTGAGGACGCCTTTTTGTGAATGAGAACAAAAATCCCCTTTCTCCTGCTCCTCAAATACGTACTTCTGCTGGCCTGCTTCCAAAGTGTGCGGAGCTTGGAGAAAGTGCAGAACATCCTCATCATCTCCCTCTGCCCTGCTGCACCAATGGGAGATGGCCAACTGAACAGGTTTCACCAGAATGGCTCCATCCATGTTCAGGTAGATGACAGCTGAACTGAGTGTGTAGCCAGCAGAGAAGACAAAAGGCCCATGGAGGATGATGGCATAGCGGATCCATATTTCCTTCTCCACAGCACCTATGGGAACCTCCAGCGATGCATCGCCACTTCCCAGAGTGAATGTCCCTCCATCAGGACCTATGAGGAGCTGTCTAATTCCAGTAGTCATGAAGCACAGCTGCTGAAGAAGAATTTCATCTGGTGATTCGAAGGGCATTGGCTCCATGACAATCTCACCCAGGTTGGGGATATCAATTGGAGCAGCTACAAAAGAATAACACAGTAACATGAACAGCATACAGACTGTGTCTGACCTGAAGTGTACTATAGTTATGTGAGCTAAGACCCTTATACATACCAGTCTATCCTAGGTGTAAGACCACGACATCAGTGGTACCTTTCACGTGACATTTATTGTATAATGCACATTTATGCAATACAGTATGACAACACAAGCAGAGCAGACAGAGCATGTCACTTCACCTTGTCCATCTTCTTCATTTGTTGCAGCAGAGATACGTGATGCTACGTCTTGTGAGATAACTCCTTTACGTTGTAGCCTTGGCAGGCTAAACCTTGGGTTCACAACAGTGAAAAACTCTGTCTCGTGTTTCTTGAGAAACTCTGAGACTGAAACTGGTGTATCTGCATTGTGTACATGCAGAGGAAGGAAGGAAGACTCCTTGAAACAACATACGCAGTGTCCCCACCACCACAGTGTGCAGCATGGTAGCAGTGTTGCAAGACATACCACATAAGCTTATGTAATACAGTACGTGTGTCCCACAGTGTTAACACTACAAATATATACAAACCATGTATAATGTATTGAGGTAGTGCCCTTAATACAGCCCTTATTAGGCAACTACTGCACAGCTAAGCTGCATGGCTGTCCACACTGATTTGTGCACCTCACCAGTTGAGCTAGCTCCCACTTTGGTTAGGGTAGGCCCACTGGGAGGACTGGGGCTGCTTGGAGTCCCTACAACCATGGAACAGTACACATGATCACACACACACACACACACACACACACACACACACACACACACACACACACACACACACACACACACACACACACACACACACACACACACACACACACACACACACACACACACACACACACACACACACACACACACACACACACACACACATACACACACACACGTGTACACACACACACGTACGTGCACACAGACACACACATACGTACACACACACACCTACACCCATACACACCAACACACACACACATACACACACACACACACACACACACACACACACACACACAGCATCAAGCCGTCTGCACACTGTTGGAGGCCCTCACCAGTTGAGCTAGTTGCCACTTTCTTTGGCTTTGAACTGGTTAGATCAGGCCCACTGTGAGGACAGGGGCCACTTGGGATCTGTGAAACTGATCAACAGAGCACAATTCAATGTAACACTCAAACTACTACACACACTGCCTAACTCTTACAGTGACAGTGACCACACAATACAATAGATACATCTAGCTGTCTCTGTTACTGCTGTCACAAGTAAACACTACACATTATAGTCCCCTCTAGTCCTCTGAACAGAGTGGATGATGTGTTTGTGAACTGGCCAGTCTTCAGTCTCAACAATTACCAACACCCAGCCCATAAAGGAATGTAGCAACAGTGAACCAAATAGCAGAAGTGACCTAGCCTCTTCAATGGGGTAAAGTCAACTGCAACGACACATACCAAAACACTTGTCATGCACACTGTCAGGCACCCGAATATGCGACTCCAGTTGAAACCACAAAACTACTCAGAACCATGCCAACAGGAGGCCCTCATGTTACACAGTAGTTGGGGGTATTAAATGGTATCTGCTGATGATGGTGTGGGTGGAGGGTGGTCTAACCTGGTTGAGGGGGTGGAGTTTTCTCTGACCCCTCCCCCTCCAGAGAATAACTGGTATGCTGTTCCTTTACAATAGCCTGTGAAAGAGCAATTAAAAGAAGGCATAAACTTGGTGGCTAAGACAGAAAAGCCACTCAACCCTCTTTCATCAGTCAACTCACATAATGAGACACGTTCTGGAATAGATCAAGCTCTGATACATTGTCACTGAGTAGTTTTGGCTTCGGCAATGCCTGGCACCAAACTGAAATAGGAAAACGGTCTTCCACCATCATTTGAGCAAAGTGTGGGCCTTCAGGAGCACTTGACTGAGTGGGGCACTTCTGACACGTCTGCCCAAGGACCAGGTAGGGACTGTCCCTGCACTCACTGCAGGTCCCACTGTGTGGGTCCTTGGCAGCCTTGCTGTGGAAGAGGAAGCAGTACGAGTCTGCAGTGGCCTTTATGATGGTGTCACGGTACTTCCGGTATCGCCTGTGTGTTTTTCTTTCATGGCAGACCATCTGCACACTGATGTGGGTGGCACGATCCAACAAAACTACAGTGGTCACTGGCCTTACCATGAACTCCATTCTCATACGAGATATAGAGTGGGTGCATATCTCCCACCCTGATGTGGATTGCAAGCGAGCAATCATTCCTGTGAATACTCCACAAGGAATGAAATGTTTGTCTTCAAAGGTGATGGCAAAACACAGGGATTGCTCCTGTGGTCTGATACCAACTCCTGATGGGGTTACGTCAACTGGTGAGTTGGTCAGGACTGACGGGACAAAGAGAATCCTGCCTTCATCATGTGACTTGACCTCTGCTCCAATGAAGAGCTGGACCAGGAGGTCCATGAAGTGGTCATGATCAAGCTGAACCTCAAGGTCCTGAAGTGCTGCCTTTGTCAATTTGCCTTCATGTTTCAGTAATCTCATGCCAACTCCTTCAACCTCTTCAAACTGCACTTGATAAAGTATGGAAATGTTCTTAAAGAGGTAGGAAGGATTGGTGAAGACCAGGCAGTCACTGTCTTCAGTGTGCCCTACATCAGCTCCACAAAGGTGAACGAGGAGACCAAGACCATGGAAGTAGGTGACCATGGCATGAAATTCCCCTTCATCACCAACAGAACCTTCTTCCTTGCAACGCTGATACAGCTCACTGTATGAGTACAACGGCTTCTCTGCACCCTGGCTCAGCTCCAACAGCTGACGGAGGTACCACCTCACGGGGACTTCTACCTT
>OZ025872.1:422500-457500 GCA_964019415.1 Ianthella basta | reverse complement strand
AACTAAGAATGGTTGTCCGGCACGGGAACAGCTGCACAATCACTTCTGTGAAGTGTTAATGGGGCAGCTCATTGCAGAGAGTTAGCAAAGTTTGAGGTGCGCACAAAATGCGAAGTCAGAATTGTATACGTCTTCTTTGAACAAGATTCACTACTCTCTTTAAGCAGCAACTCACCAGAGAGCACCTTCAGCACATGATGTACAGTAACCATAATACAGACTGCATGTGCCTGCACTGAGGGTTCTGCACTTTAGTGCTCTTCATTGGGGTTAGGGGTGTGTACTGTAAGAAGTGTGGCTATTTGCTAAAAAAACTGCATTTCAAACTAAAAATCACTGCTCACTGCCTGAAAACCAGTCGGGCCATGAGAAGACCAACCATACCGCTTGCTACAGACCTGCCTCTGCACTGATACGTATTACCATACATCAAGTGAGCACCATTCCCACCATTACCCCACCATAGTCCCTAGCACATAGCCCTATTCTACACATACAATAGACAGAAAGGTCTACCGTGGGTATTCTCATATGGACAGCTGTTTACAGAACATGCACGTTAACACAGGCCAACATGGCTGACCACACAAGAGTAAGGTCTGGGATACTCAATGGCCACTTTTGGTACAAGCACAAGCTGCTTGGACAACTAGCTTCCCAGAGTCCATAGCCACCACCTTCATCCACATACACACACACACACACACACGCACATGCGCACACACACACACACACACACACACACACACACACACACACACACACACACATGCACGCACACGCACACATGCACAGTGGAAATATAAGCAGATTATGTTCACATACTAGTGAGTGCAAAGCATTGTGGGGCGACTGTGAGGAAGCACCATGCAGTGGCTGTTTCACTAATTCATGCACTGATTAAATATTAAACAGAATGATGCTTTTCTCTTGCCTTCTGTTGTCTCTTCCATGCATGTGTGCTGTTATACATTTTAGGTCAACTTGGCTGTCTTGCTAGTCTCACAGTCTACGGTCCGTAGAATTGCCCGTGGTGCGACCCATAGCTGTAGCATGCCGCGCCTAATGACCATTATAGGTAGGGTCGAGTGTCTATGCTAATGACAGTATATAGGACATTGCACTAACGCTATCCATTGTGTGTAATGGTATGCACGATAGTGCGACCACAGTGTTTATGAGATGCACAGTGGCTGTTATAAATGGCTATAACTTGGGACTAAAAATGGTGTATAAACGTACACCTACGCCACTGCGGACCCCTGACCAAAATATTACGCTAAATGTTTCCCCCGTGGCCCAAACGGACATACCACATAGACAGAGCCACCGTACTACTCATGAGGTAAGGGGATCATTCAGGCTTGCCCCATCAAACACACAAACACACACATACATACGTATACATGCAAACACACATACATACACACACACACACGTACATGTGTGCAGGCATGTCTGTTCATCACACCATATGGAATGCATCCTTAAACAAATGGTGGAGATGTACATTAAAGCAGTCTATGCAGTTGGTGCATGTGTCACTATCAAGTTGTCATAGTGCAGTACTTGGAACACAACTTGGCAAAGTGTGCTACTATAGTATAACTCACTCTTCAGCTCCTTCTTCACATCGCAGCCATGTTCCTGCAGCACTTGAGTGGCTTCCTGTACTACATCTGCAGGCTTGGCTAACAGGACTTGACAAAGATGGTCTTCCCACCACCCCTTGCTAGTCACCTCAGAGCACTCTTCTGCTGTTAGGAGGTGTCTAGTGAAGAGCTCATTCAGTACTAAAGGGTGTGAATAGGTTTAAAAATCACTTCACCACTCACTGCTTCATGCAGTGTGCTGTGTACACATTTTCACTACACAGTATACACTCAACAGTTGGACACATGTAAAAGGAACCACAAAGTAAGACCCCTTCTACCCCTACCCCTGCACTGTTATTATCATACATCAAGTAAGCACTTGTCAGGGAACATTTGCAAACAAAACACATACTAATAAATGATAAACACGATTAGTAGGATGTTTCGACCACAAAGATCTTCAACAGCTACAAACCTAAAGCAGTGCGATTGGACTAAGTACAGCAAATTGTGAGAGCAGGCAGAAAAGACTACCACTGAAATGCTCACATGCACAACTGTCTTTCAAAATTACTGAACCTTGTGTCAAAACATGGGCTGCCACACAAAAGTACAGTCCATAACACATGTCAGCAGACAGGGACACTTAACACCACACCACACTACACCTCCAGTATATGTGCAGCTAACACGCACGCACGCACGCACGCACACACACACACACACACACACACACACACACACACACACACACACACACTGGAAATATAAGCAGATTATGTTCACATACTAGTGAGTGCAAAGCATTGTGGGGTGACTGTGAGGAAGCACCATGCAGTGGCTGTTTCACTAATTCATGCACTGATTAAACATTAAACAGAATGATGCTCTTCCCATGTCTTCTGTTGTCTCCTCCATGCATGTGTGCTGTTATACATTTTAGGTCAACTTGGCTGTCTTGCTAGTCTCACAGTCTACGGTCCGTAGAATTGCCCGTGGTGCGACCCATAGCTGTAGCATGCCGTGCCTAATGACCATTATAGGTAGGGTCGAGTGTCTATGCTAATGACAGTATATAGGACATTGCACTAACGCTATCCATTGTGTGTAATGGTATGCACGATAGTGCGACCACAGTGTTTATGAGATGCACAGTGGCTGTTATAAATGGCTATAACTTGGGACTAAAAATGGTGTATAAACGTACACCTATGCCACTGCGGACCCCTGACCAAAATATTACGCTAAATGTTTCCCCCGTGGCCCAAACGGACATACCACATAGACAGAGCCACCGTACTACTCATGAGGTAAGGGGCTCATTCAGGCTCGCCCCATCAAACACACAAACACACACATACATACATATACATGCAAACACACATACATACACACACACACACGTACATGTGTGCAGACATGTCTGTTCATCACACCATATGGAATGCATCCTTAAACAAATGGTGGTGATGTACATTAAAGCAGTCTATGCAGTTGGTGCATGTGTCACTATCAAGTTGTCATAGTGCAGTACTTGGAACACAACTTGGCAAAGCGTGCTACTATAGTATAACTCACTCTTCAGCTTCTTCACATTCACATAGCAGCCATGTTTCTCCAGCACTTGAACTACTTCAAGCACTACCTTTACAGGTTTCATTATCAGGACTTGACAAAGATGGTCCTCCCACTCCCTCCCCTTTCCAGACACCTCAGAGCACTCTTCTGCTGTTAGGAGGTGTCTAGTGAAGAGCTCATTCAGTGCTGCAGGGTGTGAATAGGTTTACAAATCACTTGACCACTCACTGCGTCATGCAGTGTGCTGTGTACACATTTTCACTACACAGTATACACTCAACAGTTGGACACATGTAAAAGGGACCCGAAAGTAAGACCCCTCCTACTCCTATCCCTGCACTGTTATTACCATACATCAAGTGAACACTTGTCCGGAATCATTTGCAAACAAAACACATACCAATGAATGAACAGCAAGATTAGTAGAATGTTTGGACAACAAAGGTCTTCGTCAGCTACAAAACTGAAGAAGTTAGACGTGTGACAAGTACAGCAACTTGTGAGAGCAGGCAGAAAAGCCTACCACTGGAATACTCACATGTACGTACAACTGTTGTCAAAAGTACTGAAACATGTGACAAAACATGGGCTACCACACAAAAGTACTATCTATAACACACGTCAGCAGACAGGGACACTTAACACCACACCACACTACACCTCCAGTATATGTGCAGCTAACACGCACGCACGCACGCACGCACACACACACACACACACACACACACACACACACACACACACACTAGTGAGTGCAAAGCATTGTGGGGCGACTGTGAGGAAGCACCATGCAGTGGCTGTTTCACTAATTCATGCACTGATTAAACATTAAACAGAATGATGCTCTTCTCTTGCCTTCTGTTGTCTCCTCCATGCATGTGTGCTGTTATACATTTTAGGTCAACTTGGCCATCTTGCTAGTCTCACAGTCTACGGTCCGTAGAATTGCCCGTGGTGCGACCCATAGCTGTAGCATGCCGTGCCTAATGACCATTATAGGTAGGGTCGAGTGTCTATGCTAATGACAGTATATAGGACATTGCACTAACGCTATCCATTGTGTGTAATGGTATGCATGATAGTGCGACCACAGTGTTTATGAGATGCACAGTGGCTGTTATAAATGGCTATAACTTGGGACTAAAAATGGTGTATAAACGTACACCTATGCCACTGCGGACCCCTGACCAAAATATTACGCTAAACGTTTCCCCCATGGCCCAAACAGACATACCACATAGACAGAGCCACCGTACTACTCATGAGGTAAGGGGCTCATTCAGGCTCGCCCCATCAAACACACAAACACACACATACATACGTATACATGCAAACACACATACATACACACACACACACGTACATGTGTGCATGCATGTCTGTTCATCACACCATATGGAATGAATCCTTAAACAAATGGTGGAGATCAGTGGCGGATCTAGGAAATTGTAAAGGGGGGGGCAGCCTGTAGGGGGGTCCGGGGGCATCCACCCCCGGGGAAATTTTGAAAATAGGGGCATTTTACATGGGTTTTTAGACTCTTAGTAGCTACAGTTCCAGGCTCTTTGCTAAGCCTGGCAACTGTCATTTTCCTGTCAATCCATTATCTGATACTTCCCTTAGACTAAATTTACACCTAAATGTGCAACTTCTGCTACAGTAGTAAGTACCACTACAGTAGCAAAAGAAGCAATAGCAATGGATGAACAGAATTTTATGCATCAAGCGGCCATTTTTATGACGTCACAGATTAGATAATATGGCCGTCTTAACGCTCGCGAGATGTTGTTTTGTCTTAAATAATAGCTGTGTCCATTGAAAATAAGCTATAAAAGCAGTAAACTACTAAATAAAAGTGTTCTTAATGATTCCCGAGCTAACTCAACTATTGGATGAGTATTCAAGGAAAAAGAAATTCTGATGGAGGAGACTGAAAGGGGGGGGGCAATTGCCCCCAGTGCCCCCCCCTGGATCCGCCACTGGAGATGTACATTAAAGCAGTCTATGCAGTTGGTGCATGTGTCACTATCAAGTTGTCATAGTGCAGTACTTGGAACACAACTTGGCAAAGTCTGCTACTATAGTATAACTCACTCTTCAGCTCCTTCACACGACAGCCATGTTTCTCCAGCACTCGAATGGCTTCCTGCATTACCTCTGCAGGTTTTGTTAACAGGACTTGACAAAGATGGTCCTCCCACTCCCTCCTCTTTCCAGCCACCTCAGAGCACTCTTCTGCTGTTAGGAGGTGTCTAGTGGAGAGCTCATTCAGTACTGCAGGGTGTGAATAGGTTTACAAATCACTTGACCACTCATTGCTTCATGCAGTGTGCTGTGTACACATTTTCACTACACAGTATACACTCAACAGTTGGACACATGTAAAAGGAACCACAAAGTAAGACCTCCTACCCCTACCCCTGCACTGTTATTACCATACATCAAGTAAGCACTTGTCTTGGAGGTTTGGTGAGCAAAACACGCAACAGTGATTGAACAATAAGATCAGTAGAATGCTTCCATGACTACTGAATAAGTAATTGAGGAGCGATTGGGCTTAAAGAAAGGAAAATTGTGGCAGTGGGCAGAAAGGTCTACTATGGGTATTCTGACATATACAGCTGCTTATCGAATAAGAAAAATGTGAGCAAACATGGCTACCACACAGGTCTGGGATACTCAATGGCCTCTTACAGGACAAACACAAGCTGCTCAGACAGCTACGTAACTTGGCAGAGTCCATAGCCCCCACCAAGTGAACACTTGTATGTGAGGCTGCATGCATGTGCGTGCGCGCACACACACACACACACACACACACACACACACACACACACACATACACACACACTTCATACTCACATTGATATTGGTGAGTAGCACCTATAACACTACACCATCCCTCTACATGAACGGTCAATGACTTGTGCAGAATCAATTGCTATTCCAATGCAGCACTGTATGCTCACCTTTGATCCTGTCAGCAGCCCAGCTGTACCACCACTCCTCCTTGTATTCCTCCAACACATCCATCACCAGTTTCACCACATCAGGTGGCTTCACTGCTATAGTACGACCAAGCTCGTCAAACCACCAGCCCTCTGCCTCACTGACTCTTCTGCACTCCTCTTCAGTGATGAGGTCTTTCTCCACATGCAGAGTCTTCAGCACTGCACACACCAGTAACACAGGACAGTAACACAACACAGCTACAACACAACAAACAGACTCACAACACCGCTAGCTACTTAGTCAGGAGTGGCTGTCCCTTCAGTTATTACTTGTGGGTACGTTGCACGATACACCTGACTAGTTAGCTAAGGAAGCTAGCTAGCTATTCGTGACTGATAGATAGATAGATTATTTGAGACAGGAGTGCCGCGTACACTAGCGTGGATGTACATACAGATCCTGGACCGCACAAGTACACACACTGCGATCAAGTGTAGCTTTAGAAATAGATAAATGTCACTCACTCACAACGCAGTCAGCCTCAAACTCACAGCGCCAGGTATTAGAATACCACCGATTGTGAAGAAACGGATCCTCGCTGTCATCGCAATGACATCCGATCGCAACACTTGACATCCTTTCAGCCATCTTCGTCTCGCGCCAGTCGGATGTGCCCCGCCCCCCAGAGCAGAAGCGCCCTCCACTGCGCAAGAAATTGATTTTTCGGAACCTTTAATACGATATAGTCAGCTGTGCATGCAGAGTTGGCTACTTCTCTACTGAACGTGTCATTCCACTTGTATTTACTACTGGACCAGTTGCTATAGCTAAGTGTTTGGACAATGGTCAATTAGCTGTAACTATATTGGTATTGACCATGGCCATACTGCACAATGTGTAGACATTATACCCAAGAGACGGCCATTTTCCTCCAGCTCTGCCCTCCCACTCACTAGAGATATGTGGCAGTCAACAATATTAATGACATTCCATTGACATGGGTACTTACAATAATTACAGTACAGTGATGGGTTGAAAGCAATGTATGCTGAGTACCCTCCCTACACACACACACACACACACACACACACACACACACACACTGTATTCAGTTCAGTCTGTGGGATCCTCGTGATGTGCTGGGTCCCAACAGTGGGCTGGTCTCTTGTGGGGATCCTGCTAATGTTCTGAGGCCCTTTTGGTTGTGGCTGAGGCCCAGTTCTCTCCTCTCCCTCCTCGCCTTCCTCTTCTGGCTCCACTTGTGGTAAAGAGACTGAGAAGGGAAGGGAGGGCGTCTGCAGCTCAGCAAGGACTGCACTACGATCCCCAGCACAAGGAGGGCTAGCCACGCCAAACACAGGAGGATTTCTGGAGGGAGAGGGGAGGGGAGGGGAGGGGAGGGGAGGGAAGGGGATGGTGCTAGAGGGAGGGGAAGGTGTGAGGGGGAGGGGTAGTACTGTGTGTGTGTGTGTGTGCGTGCATGTGTGTGTGCACGCATGAGTGTGTGTGTGTTAGATTAAAATAACCATCAAGCTGGAAGGGGTAAGCTTGGTACATTTCAAAGTCAAATCCAGCAATGGTCACTCGGTTGAGGAAGTTGGTCCAAATCAGTCGGAGAGAGGTCAGGAGGAAGGTGGATATGGCTGGAGGGGGCGGAGGAATGGTGAGGGGGCGGGGCAAGTAGGGGTGGGGCATGGGGTATTAAAAGAACACAAATTGATGCAATAGTACATGTGAACAAAGAACCACATCCATTCCAAATTTGAAACTGATTTGGAAATGTGACTGTAGCAGTTACTCACCAAAAATGACTGCTGTACTTCCAAGGAAGGCACACACAATTATATTAGTCTGTACAGTGAAGAGTTATAGTGTAATGTGTATAAAATACATCAACACAGAGTGCATACATACATACATACACAGACACCATTACACAAGGTACGACTTGTTACACAAGATGGACTAGTGAGATGTGTTTAACACAACACACACACACAACACACAACACACTACACACACAACACACAACACACACAACACACTACACACACAACACACAACACACACAACACAACACACACACAACACACACACACAACACAACACACACAACACACAACAAACAACACACTACACACACAACACACACATATACAATTGTATCACTCACAATTCTTGTCATGGCTTCCTTGTTGCACTTTTTGCAGCAAATTGGGACCAGTTCAAACATCATAAATGGAACCAGGAACACGATAGTGCCACAGACTACAGTCAACCCATACACATAGGGGATGTCCAGGAATGAGAGGAAACCTGGAGTGGGGGTGGGGCAGGGGGCGGGGCATGGGGTGGGACAGGGGGTGGGGCAAAGGGTGGGGCAGGGGTGGGGCAGTGGTAGGGAAGGATGTGGGGCAGGGGTGGGGCAGGGGGCAGGTAGCGGACGGGTAACTAACAGTGGGGTCTCAAAGAGAATCATATGGTGTAGTGTAGTGTAGTGTGGTGTGGTGTGGTGGGACTCACCTAGTGGAGTGAACAACAAGATGAGGGTGAAGTGGAAAGTGGCAAATGCAGCAAAGATGAAGACTAAAGTGAAGTAGTGTCCAATGAAGAACCAGAGGACAGTGATGAGGGCTGTTGGAATGGCAGAGAGAGCAATGGAGGAGAGCTGGACGGCTGGGGGAGGAGAGGGAGGGGGAGGGGGAGGGGGGAGGGGGGAAGGGGGAGGGAGGGGAAGGAGAAGGGGGAGGGAGGGGAAGGAGGAGGAGGGAGGGGGAGGGAGGAGGGAGGGGGAGTGTGTTAGCATTATAATTGAGGAATCTTACTATAATGCACCGGATCTTGGTTTGTATGCATGTTTGTTCAGTCATAAATCGACGCCTTGCAGGGAATCGGTTCAAGACGCTCCATGCCTGTTGAGGGACTGGACAGGCATGTTCTTAGAGGAGTGTTGTTCACCTAGCTGCCTTGCGGCCGAAGAGCGCAATTCCGTTGTCTGTACTCTGCAGGCTAACGCATTATTTTTAAAATTATTGACCCTTCCACTACCGACCATTGGTGGATTTGACATGAGCCATACCAGTTAAGGGAGTGGGGGACACAAGCTTAGAGGGGTGCTGTTCGCCTAGCTGCCCTACAGCCAAAGAGTGCGCGCTTGTGTGTGTGTGTGTGTGTGTGTGTGTGTGTGTGTGTGTGTGTGTGTGTGTGTGTGTGTGTGTGTGTGTGTGTGTGTGTGTGTGTGTAGTAACACACCCAGCTCAGACCATCCCGAGTGTGCTTCCAAAATGCAGTACAACACAAATGTCCACATTGTCAAAGTCAGAATGGGAACCTCTGAGGGTGGGCATCAAAATGAACAGCAGCCAACACATGCAACATAACACCGTGACTACACTGCTAATTACAGGGAACTCCCCATGCTCACCAATATGGAAGAGGCGGTGTCCAATGAAACATATATAGAGTCCAACCACTCCAATAAGGGCCCCCGTTACCTTGGTAACAATATTACCTGCACAGAAATGGAGTAACCTCTCCAAAATGGCTCCCTCCTCACCTGACATGGCACAAGCCAACAAATGGAGGTGTGTGTGTGGGCATACCTGAGATGATGCAAGTGTTGGCTTCCTCTGAATAATCACATGAGTACGTTGCCATGGGGATGTAAGCCCCGTACCGCCCATCCCCGTACACCAGCATGTTGTAGACTACCCCCTGTTCAGGCATGGAGTCAAACACCACCCTCTTGGGTGTCCTGTAGGTGAGGTGGAGGCCTAGCACCTGTATGGGGGGAGAGCACATCACATCACACCACCACTTCACACACAGCACTCCTTTACAACTTAACCACTCCCCTTCCCCTCCCCTCTTCCTTCCCCTCCCCTCTACTCTCCCCTACCCTCCCTACCCTCCCCTCCCCTCCCCTCTCCCCTCCCCTCCCCCCTCCCCTCCCCTCTCCCCTCCCCTCCCCTCCCCTCCCCTCCCCTCTCCCCTCCCCTCCCCTCACCAGCTGTCCATAGCTAGTCACACTGTCCAGTCAACATCCTCCTAATCCCCTCAAACATGGCCTCCTCACTGTAGCTCCTCTCTGGAAGGAAGTACAGATAGCCGTAATAGGACAGGTCCTGGATGGGGGCAGGGGGTGCGTCACAGGTGGGGAGCCCTTTACACCCATTCTTGTAGCCCAGGTCTCCAGCTTGGAAGGTGACGGTTGTGGAGTAGTTTGTGTGTGAGTGTGAGCTCGGCATCATAGAGGAGGTTGGAGGTGGTTGCGCAAGCACCATCCACTGGATCTGTGGGAAAGGGTTACCATAGCAACAATAATATAGTGACACCTCCGATAAAGGACACTCCGAAGGAGGACAAACCTTCGAACAATGGACAAACTGATAGACTTGTATACACACTTTATGCAAAATAACCTCCGAAAGAGGACAACCTCCCTACAAAGGACAAAATGCTGGGTCCCTAGTGTGTCCTTTCGGAGGTTCCACTGTACATACAACAATGAATACAGTGCAAGTTAACATATGGTAATACATGAAGTGTCCAATTCAACACTGGACGTGATTGCAACGACTTCATGGGTGAAGGTGGAGGTGATGACATTGACCCTCCCTCAATATGGCAGGATATTGAGGGAGGGTCAATGTCATCACCTCTGCACTGCCCCTCCCCCTCCCCTTCCCCTGCCCCTCTCCTGCCCCTCCACTGCCCTCCCCCTTCCCCTCCCCCTCCCTCTCCCTTCCCCCTCCCTCCCCCCTCCCCCTTCCCTCCCCTACCCCTTCTCCCTCTCCAATCCCCTGCCCCTCCCCCTCCCCCTCCCTTCCCCTCCCCATATGCTACCACTGCACTCACCATTCATATAGATTGGCACAGCAGCAATCAGTGCTCTAACTGTCCCATTGGTCGGACCGTGTTTAAAAGTTGTATAGAACTCTGTTTGGTTCTGCTTGCTACTTCTGAACTGGACCAGTCCCACGTGTGTGCCGTTGGTGGTGGTCTTGTGGGGGAGGGAGAGGGAGGTACTGAGGGTCACGTCCCGACTATGACTGTGAATCTGGAATGTGACTCCAACCACGACGGGGACACTGTCCATGTGATAATTGACCTTGAAGTGGTGGCACTGGGATCCATTGTGGGACATGAGGAGAGTGTTGCCAATGTCAATGGAGTAAGTGACACAGTTGTCTGCAGAGGGAGAGGGGCTGTGGTCAAAGGAGTTGACTGTGTCTGCCCCAGCACTCACTGCTCTCCACACCACTTCACACATGTACACCAGTGAAGGCAGTGAGGAGTGGGCTTAGCATGCTAAGGACATCTAGGTGCATGCCCAGACGCACTTCTTCAGTAATGTCTGTAACCTGTGGGAGATGGGAATGGGGACTCTGTGTGCTTCTTAGCAAACTCCTTCCCTTTGAGTAGACCAATCAGATTGCTCAATCAGTGTTACCATGGAATGTATGATAGGCTGATAACTCCCATTCCCATCCTTCGTGGCCAGCACAAGTTGTCCAGGGAATCAAGAGCATAATGTTGAACTTGAAAGAGGACAGACTCTGGCTTCAGTTTCTTCCCACTTGGCCCAGATTTGAACTCAAGGACAAGAAAGGACAAATTCCAACTTGAGTTTCACTTCTTTGGCCCAGATTCAAACTTGGACCATGACACTAAAACAAAGATACACAAAACAATCAAAGACAGCACACAACCATACATCAATGACTCTCCATACAACACACTCCTGTACTCCACACTCCTAGCTACTTACCAGTCACTGGTACACTCACTACGTCCTGAACTTCATCGCACTGTACACTTGGCCGCCATTTTAAAAGGAACAGGGCACTCCCCTAGGTTATTGCAAGAACTGTTTGGCGCGTTCGCTTGGCCGCCATTTGGAAGAAACAGGGGAATCTCCAAGTGTTGTGCAAGGGAGCTGTACAATGGAGTACGTGTCGTTCGTGAAGAGAGGGTGGTGTACAGGTACGGAGCCACACAGGTATCGAGCCTCCTCCGTGGAACACCTCTCCACCAACACCGAACAGGGAGGTCGAAGACTCACCGATCCAGCTGTCTGTCAACCGCTCCAGGAGGAGTTGGAGAGGTGCTCTACTCAAGACGTGGTCGGTGAGACGATATGAGTCGTTCGTGACTACTTTCCCTGCTCGTGAAGCGGTAGACCCACTTGACTGCATCCCCTCACCTCATCCTGGACCGACCACAGCAGATGGTACTGACGGAACACCAGAAGTGAGCAGTCAAGAGTGAACTAGCTACAGATGTGCCAATTGGTGCTGGGGAGGGGGAGGGGAGGGGTGTGGTGGGAGTGGTGTCACTGTTGTACGTTGCTAAGCAACATGATGGGCACCTCTGTGATGGTGTGATGGGGGTGGAGTGACCATTTCTTACAGTTTGAGTGAGCAAAGGACAGGCCCGAGTGCCCTCATTAGAGAGGTGTCCTTATTTCAGAGGTAGTTTTGTACTCATCCCTTTATTTTGCGAACTTCGTGAGGTCATCGGCATTCGCTAAAACATATTCTCGCAAATATTTCATGCTTTGCAGTTCCAGTATTTAAATAAATTGCAAATACTACCAATATAAATAACCTGATGACCATTTGTGAAAATAAAATTGCTAATTACTCTTCCCAACAGTGATTCGCGAAATTTTTGTCCCGCGAAAAGAGCTTACACGGTAGCTGCTAGTAGTCCGGTCCTCATTACAGAGGTGTTCTGAACTCAGGGTGTCCTTTCATATAATTAAGATTCCACTGTACACTTCACTGCTGTCTGTGATAGTTTCTACAAGAATTTTTGCTTGGGGATTTGTTAGAAAGCTTGCCTGTCATGAATCAGTGACTGAGATAATAATATGTAAACATTGACACTGTTATCATGGAATTAATATGGAGGGGTTTGGTATGGAGATAAGGCAACCACAATATATTTAGCCAGGTATAGTGTCACTATATTAGCTATTCAGGCTCTTGGCTCACATGGGTAGCTATGAGTAATGCATTATGTAGAGGTTAGGTCATCTCTGGCTGAACACACCTCTGTGTGAGTAAGCACTAGACAGTGGACCTCGTTTTGCAGTTCTTCACCAGAGAGTGAAAACAGCCATACACATGCACTATATATTCCTTGACAGATGTATACGTACAAGCTTCGATCAGCCGGTGGCATGAGGATATGATTGAATACTGCATTAAATTTGGGGTGTTGTCGTCAGCTAAAGTGAAATCAGGTCTATGTAGAAATAGCTAGCTACTGCACTACACAGCAATAGTACCGGCTGACTATACACCAGTGATCGAGATACTGTGAATGCTGTGCATGCGCAATTTAGAATATTAAATAATACAACTGCTAAAGTGACAGGTTTATTCTATTGTTTGTTCCAATACTTTTGTAAAGATTTCACTGCCACTTCACTATGGTCTCCATGTGTGATGAAGGGTCCCTGTTCCTCATTGGTTGGAGGTCAATGTACTTCCCCACTATGCTGAAAGTGTTCCCACTTTGGACCCAGCACGAGAGGTTTACGGAGATCTGTATGTAGACACGAGAAATAGTAATCACTTGGGACTGACCGCAATCGGATTTTTCCATGATTGCACTCTATGATGTGGTGAGGAGAGTGAGCAATGTACTTATTGGAATGCCAAACACAACAGGCAGTTCAATGCACTCATGACCAGAACACCAGCACACCATGCAGTACTACACATTAGTACAGCTGCTGTTTACCTATAATGTAGCTAGCTAGACTAAGTGTTGTTAGTTTGTGAACGTCTCCTAATAATAGTACCCATAGCTTAAGCTGCCAATTATTGACTGTTCCCAAATCATCTGTAGAGGTGTGCAAGACTTCATGGATGTTTAATGAACAATACAGTTACAGAGTGCATACTGTTTCATTCGTGTTACAATGGTACATAGACTATCTTAATTAGCATTTCCGAGTGTCACTGATTAGTCAGTGCCCGGTGCATGTGGGAGTTTCAAAGGAGACTTTGGATAGAGCCCGCCCACATCAGTATATAAGAAGGGAATGGATCAGTGGCTGTTAGTGGTGACAGTGACCTGGCTGCTAAAGGGTCGGCTAAAGATCTGGAGGTTGCCGGTGCTGGTCCGGTTCACTGCCATTTTTCCCTTCCCCCCTTCTTTCCTTACCATGTGTAGTTCTGAACGTTATCTTCATTGGTCTGACTCATTGGTGCGTGACTTACCATAGCAGAATGGTACCCTGCTAGTATAATTATAGTTTGTTCTCCATTCAGGCAAAATTGCCCTTCTTACTAATCAAAGGGATTTATTTCAATATCTGTTTTTCTTTTGCAGCTGACAGTCATTATTGATTATTGTTTCATTGGACTTGCAGTTATCTGCTTTGAGTTATTGGTGTTCAGCAATTGAATTTAAACTCACCATTCTTACAGCAGCTACTTTCTGTTGCTCCTATACAGATACTGCAAATTAATGGCATGGGCCTGACTTGCTGGCAAGTGACTCACTGTAGTTAGAAACCTGCCAGAGGTGGATGCACTGCTATTCTATATTATGACACAATATATGTAACTCAATAAGCACAGTGATGTTAAATACACATTGTATGTAGTGAAAATTCTACTTAATATCATTATATATACCTACCACTGGAAGTCAGTTGCGGAGTTGTAGATGTCTGTGAATGGCTGCTAGAATACTCAGTAGGAAGACTTTGGGAATACAGACGTGGTCGGAACATGTCATTCATTGTGCCAACCGAAACATCTTGCACAGGTATTGGATAAGCTCGATCAGGCCCACTGGGAGAACAGGGGCCACTTGGAATCTGTGAAACTGATTAACAGAGCACAGTCCAATGGCAACACATCAGACTACTACATGCTGCCTGTACATATAGATGTATTATAATATATATGCCATTACCAAGGAAACCATGTTTCATCTGGCCTAAACGTCCTATTTGGACATGGTTTCCTTGGTAACACTATACATTTTAAATGCCACATTTTCCAGGGGATGTATTGGTGATAAGTGTGGAATATATATTGTGTATACTTGCACTGTATTTATAATAATTATATATATAACTATAGCTCCATATGCATAAAGCATACAAACACACTCACATGAGCAGATCATGTGCTAAATGCTGTGCTCTTGGCATGCGAGCTGCATTTGGGTTGCTGCATATGCATCCTACACAAATCATAGCACCTATAGTGTACTCTGACCTTTAGCAACTAGTTCAGATGGTGTTAATCCACTAGTATTCAAGTAAAGTGGAATCTCATTAACTGGAACCTCCAGGGGACGTCATGAATAGTTCCAGTTACTGAGAGTTCCAGTTAATAAAATTCATTATAAATTTAGCAGAGTGTAGGGCACATGTTATGACATCATTAAAATGGCCGGCGTTTTATTCACATGAAAGTAAATGTAAATAGTACAAAATAATCTAACTGACGGAGCGAATGGAAATGCTCTTTGGTTTTAATGCTTACTTGCATGTGGACATTGTTAGTCGTCAGTGGCTATTCAAGTACCCTTCAAGCAAGTTCCTTGTAACCTGTGTTCAGTGGCGCCCATGCTTTCCCAGAAAGGCTTAGTCTTGCAGACCCTTTTCTTGCGGTCTTGCATAACCCGCCTGTGAGACTAAGAAAGGCTACGAAGGGAGCTAGAAATGATGGGGCTATGATTTATTGACTCTTCATAGTACTTTTGTTGTTGTTAAATGTTGCTGAAATGATTTTAGTAATATGTTCCTCCAAAGGTATTCCAGTTAACGCGATTGACCTTCAAACTAACGAGAGACTTTTCTATACTGTTGCATAGTGCTTGTCTAGGGGCATCAAACATTGTTCGATTTAGTGCGATGTTCGAGTTAAACCATAGTCGAATTAATGCGATTCCACTGTTACAGTAATCCAACTACACTGGTTGTGCTGCAACTTACGCTAGTTTATTTATTGATGTGTACACTAATGAAATACAACTGCATAATTATATACTGCAATATGCATGTGGGACATGTCCACTGCTAACAAAGTTTGTTTATAATGTGAGCTGTGCAGTTTCATCGCATTCTTCGACGTTACCATGGCTATGCATGTGACTGCATGTGACATGCATGTGATTTGAAGGCCAAATTGTACAATAACGTGGCACCCTATCATACAAATCTGCATCAATCATGAAGAAAAAGTGTCCTTATAAGCAACTAGACATCATGTGTGCAGCTAAGTTGGCTATGCTGTCATTTTACACGGCTTTTATTAAGTGTTACAGCACTTTAGCAGGAAGTCATGGGAATATTCTGTGACAATGGCTGGTTGGGAAGGGTGTAACAGGCCGTGTTGATAAATCATTGTGTGGGAAGTGGACTTGCGAAGTAAAGGCACAGCAAAAGGAATTTGGTTTTTCGCAATACAATTCTCTAATGGATCAATTATTTATCGACTGCGGACACTTGGAAAACTTAGATTGTCTGATTGCATATCGTAGAAACACATGCACTCAATTTATCAACAGCAGCGCCTTCATACAATGATGGTAGCTATATAGCTATGTGCAGAAGACATGCAAGTGGAACGTAGTTGCAGAGGATCATGCAAACTTATGTACAAACTTTAGGTACTGCCATACAAATTGGAGTGCAAAACCTGAGAAAGCTGAGGTTAACCTTTATCATGTGCATGACTGCAGCAGTTCACGGCCAAACAAGTAGCTACTTTGAGTTAAAAACTCTAGGGGCACTGGGGCATTCCTGAACAGTCACAAAATACTTGCTAGCAATTTCCTGTGTATGTTTAATAGTTCAGATAATTGGAGATGCAGCACTGTTGATAGCCTGAAAGATCATCAAGACTTTAGTTTGCAAGAGTTCGCCGTTCAACTTCTGTTGTATTTGGGACTGTACCTCGCAGGAGAACATGCAGTTATAGGGAAGCTTTCTACTACAATGTAATTACTTAAACCTGTTCTAGAAACATTTTGTGTCCCTTGGATACATGGCAAAATATGAAGAAAAATGAGCCTAGCAAACAGAGAGCATTGAGCGTGGCCATTTTACAATGTCAGTCTATATTTGGAGCTGTATCTCGCTTTCATTAGACTTGTTATTAGTAGCACTCCATTAAACATGGTTATGAAAACATTTCTTCCGATTGAGATACGGAGAAAGGCCATTAAAGATGATTGTAAGCCGTGTAAAGAACAACTCGAGCATCTCCAGTTGCAATGACAGATGTATACAGTGAAACCCCGCTAAACAACCACCTCTATAAAACAACCACCTTAGAAATAAGACCACTTTGGTTTAGTCCCAAATCCATATATACATGAATTATGCTACTCAGAATTAAGACCACCTCGAAAATAAGACCACTTTTCATGGCCCGGATGGCGGTCTTATTTCTGAGGTTCCACTGTACATCATTACACATTTGAAGCCATATGAATGCCTAAAACTGAAAACAATAAAGGGGTGCCGAAGAAATATGCTATTTACATAATCTAGGCGGCAGACACCAGGAGGTATGTTCATGCATGTACATGCCCATGCAAACACTCCACCAATTGCAAAGGAAACCAACAATGTAGAGGGTCAAGACCAACTTGGGCAGAAGTTGGAGCAAGACAGAGCAACCACATGTTGCGTGTTAAGTCTGTCCTTGTGCTACAACAAAGCCCCTTCACTGATTGCCTTCCCTCATATGTGGCACTAGCTATTATATCTTCAGTGTACATATAGTCCTAAACACTTCACTTATATGAGATATATATAGCTAGCTATATTTGTATAACAGCTCAAATGTAGTCTACATGCAGCTGCTGACCTTCCACTTGATTTGGCCTTGATCTATTCACCTTTCTGTTAAACCTCTCTTCATCTTTCCCAGTTAAAACGACATTGACCAGTCTGGACTGGCTGGAAGCTGACTTACCCTCCATGTGGATGTTGCCTTCATGAATGCTCAGAAACTGAGCCAGTGCAGCGGGGACAAGCACCTCAACAACATCCAGCCAAAATGAAACATACCATAGTTTTCCAGTTGGAAGTGTTTCATTGGGATATTTTGCAGTCGGGCAAATCTTCAACCCCTTCACAGATTGCGGCGTCAGCCCAACCATTTCAATGAGAGTCTCCTTCAATTGTTCTTGCATCTCAGAAAACCTGGGCTTTATGTCTTCTTGCTTAACATTGTCAGCGAAAATAAGGGCGATAACAGTCTGTTCCCATGGCAAACCAATCTTATGGTATTCCTTAAACATGCGAATAAGACCTCTTCGCATCCTTGTCTCTGTCATCTTCAAGCAGTAAATTACCAGGTGGATTTTTCCTCTTGCGAGTAGACTCTTCATGATCTCCAGATGCTTCTCCTCATCCTCTTCTCCCCGCACATCATCCAAGCCTGGTGTGTCATACACAACTACTGGCACTCCCTCCACTGCAACCTCATGTGGGGTAACTTCTAGGGTCTCCGATTTCATGCTGTGCCCAACTGGTGCAACCTCTTTACCCAAGAGGTTATTGATAAGTGTAGACTTCCCCGTTCCAGTCTCACCAATCACAAGAACACCGAATATGGGACAGTCCTTCTTCAGTTGAGAGAAAACACCTCTAATGAATTTCCACTGCCTCTTCTCATCTGTTGGGCTATATTGCTCCTTTGCTTGTAATCCTGCAGGAAAGATTTGTGCCACAGGCTGCAGTGTGGGAGGGAATGGAGTAATCATAATCACCATGCATCATTCATTACATGCACTAGTAATTTAGTAAACTATAATGTACATTTGTACTATAATAGATCCTGTTGCCATGGTAACATACATCTAAATACTACCTATATCCAATAGAAGTACAGCTAGCTAGCATTTTTGCAGTAGACTATCTTATAGATGCATTTGCATGCACTCCACAGGGTACAAAACAGTCCAGTGAGTGAGGCGAAGTGTGCATCTAGATCCCACATGTACAGATGCACCTGCAGGCACATTGTAGGGTGCATCTAAAATCTTCCCATGTTGACCTAATTTATATGCAAATACCACAATGATAATAAATTGCTAATAAATGGTACTAATACAAAGCACAGGACATGTGCACGTGTCAGAAGTCCCTAGTGGTTAGAGTGACCATGCGTCATACTGAGAACAGGTGTGCTAAAGCCTCACAGTGGCAACCAATTCACACCCCTTTTTGGTGTGATGGGTGCACCTTATTTCAAACAGTGTTGATCATGAGCTGCATGGTGACATTGCACCATTCCTTAACATCAACATCCATTCCTTACTAACCACTACTGTAGTCTCCCGCTAAAAATGAAGTGCTAGACTCACACGAGGTAGGTCTGCTTGTGGGTGCGCATATGGCTGAAGAGCAATGTTTGCACCAACAGTGTATTTCTCCTCTCTACCTGGCGACTGCCTGCCAATGCAACTGCAGCAACCCCCCATTGCTGTACAACAGTTGGAGGGAACAGTGAGAGTATACATGCTTCACATCAGGCATTACATTATACACTAGTATAACCAGTGGAGTATATGTGTCCTCCAGTAGTATTATAATGAAATGTATAATAATTTATATTTTGAGTGTGCTTACAGGTATGGTGACATAGGATTTAATGTCCCAACCGTGTGTGTGGGCATAAATATATTTTAAACAATACTCAATTAATTTCTAGATCAGTCATGTTCCATCCGAACTAAAATATGCAGTCCTATGCAAATCCACATGTAACAATGCATGGAAGCATTCTTCCACTAACTTAACTGACTATACCAGCTCTATATCATTGCATGCACACATTTGCTCAAGTATGCACTGATGGTCGCTGTGAAGTCATTAACCATATCTGTAGACAAAATTTTGCTATGACATTGCCTTTTAATGCAATGCATTTCTTCACCTAGGGCAGCAAGGAAATTTAATGACCTCGCAAGGTGTTAGCTTCTAATTGCTGCAGGTGATGTTTTCTAAGCTGCATAGTCACTTAGAAAGCAGGTCTTAGGTGCCTACCCTACACTTGTATGTTGATCATGTATGTGACCCCTGCTATAGGCAATTAAGCCGTAATGAACTATTATGGGATTCTGGTAGTTGACAGTGATGATTTGAAGCATGCTGGACGTATATCATGATGGCATGCACTCAGTTTCCTTAGTGGTCAATGGTCCATGGCATTAATATTCTAGCTGATGTCATGTTGTTGTTCTTGCTATGCTACAGTATGAAGTCCCTACGTATACAAGCCCACGCTAGCTACTACCTTTTACTATAATTATTTCATAGCTATCTCGTTGGTAGCTAGTTGCCCTCGGCACTGAGCTATATCCACACTTCAATTTTCAAGGATTATTCAACGAATTACCTCACCTTGCGCTACCTGCTTCTGCACCCCTGTATTGCCTCTATTCTCCCCGCCGTGAAGCTATCGAGCTTATAATAACTGGCGGTGGGCGGAGGTACTGTGACACTTGTCCTATATCATCCTTGTCCTGTATCATTATTATGGGGATAAATTGAATCCGGAAAAGTGTGTAAGGACATGAAATGTGGTAATGACCTGTGGTACTCTATTTCAAGACAGCTTGTGGAACCAGGACCTTTGAATTGGAACAATAGGCAGCAAGGAGACCTATAATCAAATTCATAGTCAGGGTTATACAAACTAGCGAGGGGGTGGTATACACAAGGGAGGGCAGGGACCATTATTAGTAATATATTTTACTTGGCCTTACAATAACCTCTCTTGTTTACAGCATACGCTTCACAGTGTACATTCCTACCATGTCTTGGTTGCCACACTCTAGTATGGCTAACCAATACTACCTTAAATTTGATCAATGAATCTTCCACACTGATATATTAATATAACAATCATTATTTCTGTAATCTTATATGCATGCACACGCAGTACATTCTCACTATTTTAATTTCAAATTTTAACATTTACCATTAACATAATAGGCATAAGCTGCAGTAGTATATTGGCTGTTCATACAGATTGCCAGAATTCATACCCATGCAAGCAATCCACAATAATTCGTGGGGGTGGAAAAGAGGGGCCTGTGCATGCATGCAGGGTATACCATGAATTACAGTGCTACATTTGACAAAATCGTATAATACGTTATGTTATTACAGCAAAACAGTATAGCAGATCTAGCTATAGATTGCACGCCATGCTTTGCCTGCTTTGCCTTTGTTGGATCAACAAATGTTACATATTATTATGCATGTGCAGACAACAGTGTACCACTGCATGTTAATTGATGTGACTCCTTACAACCATTTCATGTGAGTGCAACAAGGTCCCATTCCCATTCCAATTTCACAGTTCATGAATAACTAAGTACCCTAGTGGTTTGCAGCCAGTGAGTGACATTGTCAACATGTACTGGTGACGTCATTGTTGACAGGCGCTCTTTGGTCTCTGGAGGACATGTCTTCACAACACAACTGTACACATCGGGATGGGCCTGTATGAGGGGAGTGAGGGGGAGGGAGGGGAGGGAGGGGGGGAGGGGAAGGAAGTAAGGCAGGAGGAGAGAGGGAGAAGAAATGAAGGGGAGGGAGGGGATGGAGGGGTTGGAGAGGGAGGGGGAAGGGAGGGAGGGGGAGGGGAGAGGGGGAGGAAGGGAGGGGAGGTAGGGAGGGGGAAAGATGATGGGGAAAGGGTTGGGAGGAGGGAGACGGTACATCACCGATTGTAATCCCCTCCCCTCCTCTCCTCTCACCTCACAATCGTCTCTCAGCTCGTCAGAGAACTCCTCATCCTCTTCTTTCAAAGCCAACTTGAAGCTCCTGTTTCCTCCAACCATCAAGAACCAAACAGGCTGCAGGAAACAGGAGGGAAAGAGGAAAAGGGGGAGAATTGTAGGGAGAGAAGGGACGAGGAAGGAATACAGCCAGCCAGAAGAGAGAGGGGAGGTAACACAGAGTTCTCACACTACCAGTAGACAGTACATCCAAACACAAGTGTACAGTACACATCATTCACCCATCCCTCACCCACCAAACGTCTCCTCTGACCACTTGCCCCACCCTACCCCTCTCTCTTCCCCCACTCCCCCACACACATCAAATGTCTCGCCGACCTCTTGCCCCCACCCCTGCTGTCAAATGTCTCCTCTCATCTCCTGCCCCGCCCCTGCCCCTCCCTCTTCCCCCCACTCTGCTGCTCTCATCACAAACTGTCGTCTGCCGAGTGCTGTGGAGGCAGACCACTTGCTCCAAGAGAATGCAAACACTCCACTCAACATGGCCAGGTGGACACACAGCTGGTCCTCCACAGTGCGGCTCTACAGGGAAGGGGGCGGGGAGGGGGGAGGGTGGGGCTTGATGATGTAATTGACAGATTAAGCATTGGAACATTTATACACGTAAAACACACATCCACAAACACAACACACACAAGCACATTCATATGCATACATACACATACGTACAAATACTCACACAATAAGTGTAAGATTGACATGAGGTGTGATAATATAAGTGCACTCACACAACACGTACACCCCTATGTATAACACAATGCATACAACACACACAAAAGGTAAAACTGACCTTGTCAGGAAGGTCCACATACTTGTGAGTGTCGTTAGAGGGGAAAACATTGACACCAAATGTGAGTCGAGACTGCAAAGGACCAGGAGGGGACAGTCTGGTCACCGGGATATAACATTGTACACACACAACACATACATACGTACACACACAACACACACATACGTACACACACAACACACACACATACATACATGTACATACGTACACACACACACACACACACACACACACACACACACACAAACTACAGTAACCAACCTCCTTGTTGCAGCTCCTCCTTCATCGTTTTTCCAAAGGACTGCATAGTGCGTAGTGGTAGTCACATTATGATAGAAAGATGGCAATTACAATGACAATATTACAGTCACATTTCACCACTCAAACATGTTACCACATAGATGTCACAGTCATACATTACCATACATAGTAACTACCCACTTCATGCACACTCTTACACACCCCTATATACGTACATTAACTTCACGTACATACATTAAACAGCTCCACTTGTATGGTCCGTCAATTAAGCTAGACGGATGAGCTCACCGTGAACCTTGCACGGAGGGCACACCAACCCTCCGGTCGTCTTGTTGATAAAGACGGTCTGAGAGGTCTCCCTCTCGCACAGCGGACAGCTCAGGGTCAGAGCGGCGTGACCCTCGCTATAAGAGAGCTTGTTCGCTTTGAGGAACTGCCTCACTGTCGACGGAGGGAGGACGGCTTGTGTCTGGCCAGTCAAGTCCGTCACTGATCTCTTCACCACTCTTTGTAGGGACAGTGAGGGCAGATGTCGATGAGGGAGCGAGCATGCTACACGATCATGAGATGTGCGCTGTAACAGTTCGTGGCAGCTGCGGCTAGCTTGCAGAACGTGAGTGTGTGAGTTCCACATGTGATGACATTGTCACTTGTACCGTCACTGTGTAGTGTCCGCGCGCGTCAGCTAAACTGCTGCCATTTTGTCCATGATTTGGCAATAGTGCACGTGACGTCATACTATGCTCCAACATCACTCTTCACACACTGCTAACATGTACACTAATTTATACGCACTACATAAAAGGACTACAAATGAAAGATGTTGCAAAACCTAACATTTTAAAAAGTCAGTTCACCTGACTCCAGTGGACCTGTAGCAATAATGAAGAGAATGAAACTAACATCACTGCATGCAGTTCCCTCTGAAATGTGACGTCACTGACACGTCACACAGTGCAGAGTTGGCTGTGTTGTGTCCTCAGCTCAAGTGTACACAAACTAGCTGGTATGTCACACTACACAGTGACAGTACAAGTGACAATGTCATCACATGTGGCACTCACACGAATGTTGTTGCTGGCTCCTTGTCCAGGAGGAGGACTAGGTGCACCTCTTCTCCTTCAGACACGGTATAGGTTATGGGCTGGAAGTTCACAGTGGGTCCTAGGAGTGGGGAAATAAATTGCCATGGTAACATGAGCTGACAAGGTACTAAGGACTCTCCATACACAAAGCCTTCAGCCACACGACCCTCCCACTCACTGTCTCCATCCTCAACAGTAACTGTGGCAACATCCTCAGGTCCTATAACCACCCTGTTGTCTGAAACGGATGAGATTTTCAATTCAAATTCTTCTTTACTTTCCTCTGCTAAGTCATCAGTTGGTATCACCAAGGAGATGGTTGCCATGGTGATATCTGCTGCGAATGTGACAGTATATGGTCCAATGGGCCTGTAGTCATCGGGAGCTGTGGGGCAAGCAGGGGTCACATGACAGTCAGGTGACATCACTAGGCATGTCACATGACAGTCAGGTGACATCACTAGGTAGGTCACATGACAATCAAGTGACATCACTAGCTAGGTCACATGTGTCATCTCAGCCAGAGAGGTACAAGACACACTACCTTTAACTGTGCCGTCTTCATTGACCACAGTGACAGAGTATAGAGAGATGCTGGGGATGCTGGCCTTCAGGGTGACATTGAGTATGTCCCCCTCATTAGTGGTGTACGTTGTGGGATCAAAGGTGACAGACACAACTGCAGAGGCGCAAAGTCACCAGTCTCATTCACACACTCGCTCCCTGTCATCTCTCACAGTGACACCAGTGACAATGACATGCTTACCTTTGTCATCAGTGATGTTGACAGTGGTGCTCTCAAACTCCCCGGTGCTGCTCCCAGTGAGAGCCATCACTATGAAGCTCAACACAAACTGCTCGTCTGGCTCCAAATTGTCTTTGTCGTCCTCCACAGACACCATGAAGTCCTTGGAGGTCTCCCCGGGAGTAAAGGTCAATGTGACAGGATCAAACTTAAAGCCACTTGGGTCTGCAGTAGGGAAGGGAGGGGATGGGAGGAGGAGAGGAGGGGAGGGGACGGGAGGGGGAGAGGAGGGGAGGGGAGTTGTGTAAAAATCTTCTGTCCATCTTCACTCCAGTTGCCATGACAACAAATATCTCACCTGTGGCTGTCCCATCCACTGCAGTGATAAGAGCCCTAAAGGAGAACTCAAAAGGTGTTTTTGTTACCACAGCAACCTCAAGCACCCCATCTCCCTTCTCCAATTGATAGGCTGGTCTCTCAAACCAAACACTGAGAGCTGCAGATGACACAGTGGCAGCAGTAGGCAGAGAGGGGAGAACACACAGGCACCCCACTGGTGAACACAAGGCCTAGACACACACTCTGCAGCACACACACACACATATACATACGTACACATACGCATACACACACACACACACGCATACACCCAAGCACACACACACACACACACACACACACACACTCAATCGCATACACCCAAGCACACACACACACATACATACACACACACACACACACACACACACACACACACACACACACACACACACACACACACACACACACACACACACACACACACACACACACACACACACACACACACACACACACACACACACACACACACACACAGGCAAATGTTGTACACAGCACACACATAATTGCCTTCACACACCATCATTGTCTTCAGTGAATACTTTAGCCCTGATAATACTGCCAGTCTTGACGTTCACGGTTGCTTCTGTTGACAGAATGACAAAGGTGACATGCAGTGTCTCGTCACTTTCAGCCACAAGGTCATCAGAGGTGGAGATGTTGACGGACACAGCAGATGTCCCAGGTTCAAAGGTAACCACGACATCAGTGAGGGCTGTAAAGTCAGCCCCAGCTGAGGACAGGAGGTGAGGAGCACTCACAAACACTTCACGTGAAAGGGGTTCCCCACTCACCATCTGCTGTTCCCTCCACAGTGGACACGTTGACTTCAAAGGACATTTCTATGGCAACATCGCTCTCCAAGGTGACTGTCACACGGTTGCCCTCGGCAACCACATAACTAGATGTTCCCAATGACAATCTAACCACTAACAGTAGAGAGGTGAGACCACACATGACCTCCGGCCCCACCCCTACCCCGCCCACTGGCTGCCCAATTGGCCCGCTCACTGGTCTGGTCCTCTATTATCACCAACCTGTATCAGGTCCAATGCCCACGTCGCTGTCATCCATCAGCTCCAAGAGGAAGACCTCCTCTCCTTCAAACACATTGTCAGTGCGTGTCTGGAAGGTGGTGTTGGCAGAACCGGGTGAAGTGACAGAGGCTGCCAAGCTGACTTCCTTTGGACCACTGTCATAGTCATCACCAGCTGTGTGGGGAGTGGGATGTGAGTGTCCTTGCACTACACTTAAGTGTGTGACGTGTATCCTTACGAGTTGCTGTTCCGTTATTGCCTTCAACTGCGACTTTAAACCCAAACGAGTAGGGAATGTTTGTCACAAGTGTCACTGTGACACTGTCACCCTCTGGCACCATGTACACGCTTGGCATCAGGGGCACAATCAGCTCTAAACAGCACCAACAAAACCACTAGTAAACATGGGCTGTAAACACAAATTAACCCCATGCACCTCCCATCCACCCCACAGCTGTCCTGCACTCACTGTCATTGTCACTGATGCGGCGGACAAAGGCAGTAGTGATCCCTCCGTCCACAACAAGTCCCTCAGCACAGCTCAAGTGCTCAGCGTAGCCAGTGATCCTAACTCTGAAGTTCCCCGGCAGCTCTGCCACTTGGTCATCAGGGATGGCGACAGAGAAGGTGAGGCTAGCTCCCCTGGCCGGCCTGGAAGGTGACATTGCTGGGGAGGGGGATGTAGTCCACTCCCATGGTGGCTGATATCCCATTAAAGTCAAGGGAAGGTGTAGCTTGTGGTGCTGGTTACCACGGTGATGTTTGCTGCTGTACCCTCAGTAGTGTCATACAGGGATGCACCAAAGGACACTTGAAGGTCTGTGCAGTGGAGGACACATGGCTACTTGACTTCATCGGTATCACACCCCCTTTAACACACATACTCACACACACAAACACACAAACATGCACACACACGCACACACACACACACACACACACGACACACACACACACACACACACACACACACACACACACACACACGCACGCACACACACAACTTACGGCCATCATCATCTAAAATGCAAGTATTCAAAGTTGTTGTTGATCCCAGCACCACTCCATGTGAAGGACTGCCAAGTACAGCATCAAAGCACTCAGTGCACTCAATGACACCATGAGACGTGGTTGACACTGTCACAATGACAGATGGGGCCAGGATCAGGCCAGAGTGTCACTGTCACTGGGAACCCACTAACATCAAAGTCATCTCCACCTGAGGGGGTACAGAGTACAGTGAAGGGGGTGGGGCTAGTGGGTTGCCAGGCAACTTGCTCACCAGTGGCTGTTCCATCTACTAAAGTCAATGTGACACTTATTGGGATTCTGAACTCTCCAATAGTGTCAACGGTGTACGTATGTCACACTGTCACCCTCTGTCATCGTGGCGGGGCCCAGCAGTGACACAGTGACAGCTGCAGAAGAACATAAATAGCACATTAACCACTGTCACTTGCACCTCCATCAATGAACACACACTACATACACGTACAAGTTTAGCTGACACAACACCACATGACAGTGGCACATGGCGAATGTGACAGCAACAGAACCTTCACCAGCTACTTGTGCCAGTTGAGGTCGGCCTCACTAGGGCACACTGGGGTGACAGGCTGTGACACCACACCACACTCACAGCCAGGGGAGGCAATACTGCACAGGCCAGGTACAGCACACACTACACACACACACACACACACCTCTGATACATTGTCACTGAGTAGTCTCGGCTCCGTCATTGCCTGGCAACAAACAGAAATAGAAGAACACTCCTCCACCTTCAGTTAAGCAAAGTGTGTGCCCCCAGGAGCGCTTGATTGAGTGGGGCATGTGTGTGTGCGTGTGTGTGTGTGTGTGTGTGTGTGTGTGTGTGTGTGTGTTACAGTCCTCAACAAAACTACAATTTAAAAGAAAACTCTACAAAACCAAATGTATAAAAGAACAATAAAAGTCCACTAAACAAAAGCAATATCAGTTATCAAACCATTGTCTTGTGCTAGTTGTGTGCACTGGGCTGAGGTCATGACCCTCAGCTAGAGTGCCTTCCTGTGTGGGACACAGCGGAGAGAGAGGAGGGAATGAAACCATAATGGGTGTGCATGTGTGTGTGTGTGTGTGTGTGTGTGTGTGTGTGTGTGTGTGTGTGTGTGTGTGTGTGTGTGTGTGTGTGTGTGTGTGTGTGTGTGTGTGTGTGTGTGTGTGTGTGTGTGTGCATACATGTGAACACATACATGGAGTAGGCAGGTGATCACAGAAAGGTCTTAAACATAGTCTACATGTGAAACACACAATCACCAAACACTAATACACAATTATTACCCAACCTCTTTGTTGCAGCTCCTCTTTCATTCTTCTTCCAAATGACTGCATGTTAGGAAGGCCGTCTGCGTCAATGGCCATCTCACAATACTCTAGTAGAGTGTTCACACTGCCATAACACTTCAAGTGGTCGTACAAGATCTCCAGTGCATCTTTAGTATTTGAGGTGTCAATGCTAGACTTGACATCTTCTGTGATGACCCCTTTACGCTTTAGCCTCAGCAGGCTCTGCCTCGGGTCGACAACTGTAAAGAACTCTGTCTCGTGTTTCTTGAGAAACTCTGAGACTGAAAGTGGAGTGCCTGCATTATGTGAAGAAGGGATCCAATGAGTGAATATACATACAAAGTAACTGATCTCTCTGATCCCCTTCCCCTCCCCTCCCCTCCCCTCCCCTCACACACACACACACACACACACCAGTTGAGTTGATTCGCCTTCTCTTGGCCTGTGGACTGGTTGGTTCAGACCCACTGGAAGGAGGGTAGTGGGTAGGGATCTGAGGAGCTACAAGAGAAACAGTGAACAATCCAATGTACCATACATACAATACCAAACACAGCTTCACATATGTAAGACACATCCTTTGTCCAAGGTACGTATGACTACAGGGAGGACACACAAGTCACACACCACACCACACATGCACACACATACACACATACACAATTACCTCTCTCCAGTTCACTCTTCATGTCCCTTCCTAGAGCATTCATCTTTCTGTTGCCTTGCACAGCAGTGAGCAGGTCGCACACTTCAGCCAGTGCTTCCTCATCACACGTTCGACACAGGTGTGCATGAAGGAACTCATTTTGCTGCTTTGTATGAGGATTCCCTGTGATAGTCTTCAGAACACCATCTGGAATGATGTTTGCATGTTTAAGTTCATGTACAATTGCATTTGCATCCACTGCTCGAATGAAGCGAACCCGAAATTTCTCCAGAACTTGTTCAGCTGTACAAAAAGAGAGGAGTTGATGAAGCACAAAAGAGCTAACACCTCATGTCAACCATAGAACCATCCTATTCCCACTATGAACAGATCAGTGGCGGGGAATGTTTGGTGTATGCAGTCCAGTGTCATTACAAATCAGTACATGCTACTTCGCTGCAGCCACAGGGTGTGGGCACACACTGCCACACTAAAGTAGCAGATGGCATGCTCATGACGTCTATTAAAGAAAGTGCCTGATAAAAATGGCTACTAGAGACACCATTTACAGAATACAAACTGAACAGAGATTAGCGTGGAAAGGGTTGTCAACCTGGCATAATGCTGCAATAATGTGACACAGTATAGTAGTACTAGTCTTTAATATAGTGCAGTGTACAACCACCACTGTCACTACAAGTAGCGGCGAAGGGACCAGTGACAGACATGATGAGCTAGATGCATGCCTACTCCCCCCAAAGACAGTGAGGCAGTTCCTCAATGTGAACAAGCTCTCTTATAGTGAGGGTCACGCTGCTCTGACCCTGAGCTGTCCGCTGCATGAGAGGGAGACCTCTCAGACTGCCACCATCCCTACATACAGTAGACAGCACTACTGTGCTGTCTGCATGATACCAGTGTGTGTAGACTGTACGGTCCCCAATCACATACATGCACAGCAACCCAGCTAGTGCACATGTCCCACTGGTACCTATACCTGTGGTATAGACTGGGGCTGTCTCCATTGGGCTGGGAGGTGAAGCAGTGCCCGAGGTAGGCTTCGAAGAAGCAGGGGACACAGGTAGTAGGGCAGCTGAACAGAGAAGAGAATTGATGCTTGTAATTGTATAGTAGTCAGACACCCACACCAACATTCACACCAACACCCCCCCCACCCCCCCACACACACAACATCAAGCTGTCTGCAACTGCTGGTAGCCCTCACCAGTTGAGCTAGTTGCCACTTTCTTTGGCTTTGAACTGGTTAGATCAGGCTCACTGTGAGGACAGGGGCCACTTGGGATCTGTGAAACTGATCAACAGAGCACAATCCAATGTACCACTCAAACTACTACACACACTGCCTAACTCTTACAGTGACAGTGACCACGCATAACAATTGATACATCTAGCTGTCTCTGTTACTGCTGTCACAAGTAAACACTACACATTATAGTCCCCTCTAGTCCTCTGAACATAGTGGATGAAGTGTTTGTGAACTGGTCAGTCTTCAGTCTCAACAATTACTAACACCCAGCCCATAAAGGAATGTAGCAACAGTGAACCAAATAGCAGAAGTAACCTAGCCTCTTCAATTGGGTAAAGTCAACTGCAACGACCCACACCAAAACACTTGTCATGCACACTGTCAGGCACCCGAATGCTACTCCAGTTGAAACCACAAAACTACTCAGAACCATCTCAACAGGAGGCCCTCATGTCACACAGTAGTTGAGGAGTATTAAATGGTATCTGCTGATCATGTGGGTGGAGGGTGCTCTAACCTGGTTGAGGGGGTGGAGTTTTCTCTGACCCCTCCCCCTCCAGAGAATAACTGGTATGCTGTTCCTTTACAACAGCCTGTGAGGGACAGGAAAGAAGGCATTAACTTAGTCATTGAGAGAAAAGCCATTACTCAATTACTGCAACATCCAACTCTCTTTCAGCACTCAACTCACATAATGAGACATGTTCTGGAATAGACAACGCTCTGATACATTGTCACTGAGTAGTTTTGGATCGGATGTTGGGCACCAAATTGCAATAGGAAAACTGTCCTCTACCATCAGTTGTGCAAAGTGTGGGCCTTCAGGAGCACTTGACTGAGTGGGACATTCCTGGCACGTCTGCCCAAGGACCAGGTAGGGACTGTCTCTGCACTCACTGCAGGTCCCACTGTGAGGGTCCTTGGCAGTCTTGCTGTGGAAGAGGAAGCAGTACGAGTCTGCAGTGGCCTTTATGATGGTGTCACGGTACTTCTGGTGTCGTCTGTGTGTTTTTCCTTCATGGCAGACCATCTGCACGCTGATGTGGGTGGCATGATCCAACAAAACTACAGTGGTCACTGGTCTTACCATGAACTCCATTCGCACACGAGAGATAGAGTGGGTGCATATCTCCCACCCTTGTGTGGATTGCAAGCGAGCAATCATTCCTGTGAATACTCCACAAGGAATGAAATGTTTGTCTTTGAAGGTGATGGCAAAACACAGGGATTGCTCCTGTGGTCTGATACCAACTCCTGATGGGGTTACGTCAACTGGTGAGTTGGTCAGGACTGACGGGACAAAGAGAATCTTGTCTTCCTTATCTGACTTGACCTCTGCTCCAATGAAGAGCTGGACCAGGAGGTCCATGAAGTGGTCATGATTGATCTGAATGTCAAGCTTCTCAAGAGCTGCCTTAGTTAATTTACCTTCATGTTTCAGCATTATCTTGCCTCCTTCAACTTTGTCTTCAAACTGCACTTGATACAGTTTGGAAATGTTCTTAAAGAGGTAGGAAGGATTGGTGAAGACCAGGCAGTCACTGTCTTCTGTGTGCCCTACATCAGCCCCACAAAGGTGAACGAGGAGACCAAGACCATGGAAGTAGGTGACCATGGCATGAAATTCTCCGTCATCACCAACAGAACCTTCTTCCTTGCAACATTGATACAGCTCACTGTATGAGTACAGCGGCTTCTCTGCACCCTGGCTCAGCTCCAACAGCTGACGGAGGTACCACCTCACGGGGACTTCTACCTTAACAGCATCTTTCATTGCCTGCTTCGTTAGCCTCCTCTTGAGATGCTTGGTGGCACGACAGTGCTTACATTTACAGTGTTTACACAACTGATGACTTTGGTCAACATAGAGCATATTGTTGACAGGGAAGAACATGAGGCTAGATCGGTGATTCAGCACAACCATCTGTTTCAGAAGGTGAAATTTTGACTGCAATGTTTTATCCAATATTTCATTGACTGTCTTCAATTTATCCTCCGAATCTCCTTCAACCAGATTATCAAGGTGAGTGCCCACCAGCACAGCACAGGGCTTAGGAGACTTGCTCTCACACTTCACCTCTGAGGGAAGTTGAACCATCCTGTCAGCAAGTGAATGCACCGTCATCGCTGAGCGTGTGATCATATCAGCAGTGGAGAGGGCGGATTTAGCTGAATACTTCTTCTTCCCTTCAGTGGAGCACAGCTCGTCTATAGGGCATTCTGTCAACTCTTTTGCCACGTTGAACACATGCAAGTAGATGGCGGGAATGTTGACAAATATTGGGAGAATATCGTGGTATGCCAGCTGTCCTCCACTGTCCAGGAACTGCAGGAGATGCACATCGGGCAGGGTGACATCAGCTATGTCAGGATTCTGCAATTCTCGGAACATTCGACTAATCATTGTTTCAACGAAGTCGGGTTTATGAACAGGTGCCTGAATGGATGATGCATCACCTAGAAGCTGAATGGGTGATGTATCATCTAAAGGCTGAATGGGTAATGGATCATCTAAAGGCTGAATGGACGATACATCACCTGACAGATGAATAGGTGTTTCGCAGTAGACTTCATTATATGTGCTCAGCAGAACATCTGTTTCATAAACCATTGGTTCTGAAGCAACCTCAACTTCTACTGTGCTACTTTGGATTGGTGTGACCAAGGCATCCATTTTCTGCTGCAGGAATGTGAGTAGACTGAGTATGCCACTGTCATTGTTTACCAGCATCCACTTCTTCTCAGCTACCACACACATATGGGCTTTATATCTACTCCTCTCAACTACTCTCTGACCCACATCATCCTCTGAGTCATCTGATGATGATGAGTCTTCTGAGTCAGATGAATCTTTGCTTATGATTGCTCCTGATGATGGAATGAGACCAGCCTCATCTGACAACTCTGCATTTTCAGGTGGACACACACTGACTGTTCTAGCGGTCTCTATCACAGGAGTGCTGCCAACATCAGGTGGTGGCAGCCCCAACAGGTGGTTGAATAGAGACGTCTTGCCGACTTGAGGGGGTCCAATGGTCATGGCCTTGGCAATGTGGAGGGTGATGGTGGGGTTGTCTGTGATAGCTTTGTGGTACAGTCTGGAGCAATCTGCCTCTGTGAACCCTATATTACAAGACACAAGCAGAAACACTTGCTGGTACTTAATGCTGTTAAGTAAGGTTAATGCCCAGGGGTGTAGCTACTGGTGTGGTTGGTCCATTACTTTAACCATACCACATTTTAGCTGGTCAGCAGTCATAAAATTCCCCTCTATTACATGAAACCCCTTACGTAATACCTTACAGTGGAACCTCAGAAATAAGACCACCATCAGGCCAAGCGAAGTGGTCCTATTTTCAGGGTGGTCTTAATTGTGAAAATTGTGAGAACATAATGTACAATTATGCATGTGCACATGTACATTATGTCCTCAGAGTTATGAACACCTTGAAAATAAGATCACTTCGCTTGGCCCAAATGGTGGTCTTTATTCTGAGGTTCCACTGTACTATAGATTTCCTTCAACAATCTCTACACCTGTGTCAACATTGACAGGAATACCACTCTCACTACATACAAGGGTGTGACAAGGTGTGACAGGATGTGACAGGGTGTGACAAGGTGAGTGTGCTGTATTCCACAGGGTGACAGAGGATCGTCAAAGGACACAGGCAAAGGTCACCTTAGGGCGTGGCCTCACACACACACACACACACACACACACACACACACACACACACACACACTCACACGCACGCACATGCACACACAAAAACACACACACGCACACACACACACGCACACACACACACACACACACGCACACGCACACACACGCACACACACGCACACGCACACACACACACATCCATAAACTGCTTGTACTCTAGGCCTCCATAAGGAGGGAGTGATGCAGGCCAAACACATAAACACACTTTTCCCAGTAAGTAAAGACTTGCCAAATCTAGAAATACCACAAACCCACAGAAGAAGACACCAACATGCAACACAAGAGTGTTGTGGTATTTACCTTTGACTTGAGGGATCACCACTACATCATGCTCCTGAATGGAAATAGACACATGAAACACACACAAATGAACATATGACAACACATAATCCCACCACATGCTGGTCACATGACAGCCCACCTTGAGTTCCTCCCCCTCAGTCTCAGCTGCTGTCTGGACTGATGCACTGTCACCCTCTTCGGTGCCTGTCTCCTGAAAGACACTCACCAACTGATCAGGATCACTGTCTGATCTGGGAGGCACAGGTGCTGGCCCCAGCCCCTCTGCATCTACAACAGTATTGTATACATGTACTCATGGTCTCACATAACAATCACTACATACACTAAAAGTTGCTTGTGTAAACTTGTAACATAATGTGGTAAAGTGTGTGTGTGTGTGTGTGTGTGTGCATGTGTGTGTGTGTGTGTGTGTGTATGTGGGGGGTGTGTTGTGCCACCTCCCCCTGGTGATCCCTGGTTCCTGGGCTATGGCCCAGCCGATAGCACAACGTGGTACAGTTGGAG
>OZ025872.1:392500-417500 GCA_964019415.1 Ianthella basta | reverse complement strand
CTTTTGGTACAGCAAACAATCTCACCAGAGTCCATAGCGCCCACCTCAACATGCGCACACACGCTCACACACATGCATGCACACACACACACACACACACACACACATACACACACACACACAGTGGAAATATAAGCAGATTATGTTCACATACTAGTGAGTGCAAAGCATTGTGGGGCGACTGTGAGGAAGCACCATGCAGTGGCTGTTTCACTAATTCATGCACTGATTAAACATTAAACAGAATGATGCTCTTCCCATGCCTTCTGTTGTCTCCTCCATGCATGTGTGCTGTTATACATTTTAGGTCAACTTGGCCGTCTTGCTAGTCTCACAGTCTACGGTCCGTAGAATTGCCCGTGGTGCGACCCATAGCTGTAGCATGCCGTGCCTAATGACCATTATAGGTAGGGTCGAGTGTCTATGCTAATGACAGTATATAGGACATTGCACTAACGCTATCCATTGTGTGTAATGGTATGCATGATAGTGCGACCACAGTGTTTATGAGATGCACAGTGGCTGTTATAAATGGCTATAACTTGGGACTAAAAATGGTGTATAAACGTACACCTACACCACTGCGAACCCCTGACCAAAATATTATGCTAAATGTTTCCCCCGTGGCCCAAACAGACATACCACATAGACAGAGCCACCGTACTACTCATGAGGTAAGGGGCTCATTCAGGCTCACCCCATCAAACACACAAACACACACATACATACGCATACATGCAAACACACATACATACACACACACACACGTACGTGTGTGCAGGCATGTCTGTTCATCACACCATATGGAATGCATCCTTAAACAATTGGTGGTGATGTACATTAAAGCAGTCTATGCAGTTGGTGCATGTGTCACTATCAAGTTGTCATAGTGCAGTACTTGGAACACAACTTGGCAAAGTGTGCTACTATAGTATAACTCACTCTTCAGCTCCTCCTTCACATCGCAGCCATGTTTCTCCAGCACTTGAGTGGCTTCCTGTACTACATCTGCAGGCTTGGCTAACAGGACTTGACAAAGATGGTCTTCCCACCACCCCTTGCTAGTCACCTCAGAGCATTCTTCTGCTGTTAGGAGGTGTCTAGTGAAGAGCTCATTCAGTGCTGCAGGGTGTGAATAGGTTTACAAATCACTTGACCACTCACTGCTTCATGCAGTGTGCTGTGTACACATTTTCACTACACAGTATACACTCAACAGTTGGACACATGTAAAAGGGACCAGAAAGTAAGACCCCTCCTACCCCTACCCCTGCACTGTTATTACCATACATCAAGTAAGGACTTGTCTGGAATCATTTGCAAACAAAACACATACCAATGAATGAACAGCAAGATTAGTAGAATGTTTGGACAACAAAGGTCTTCATAAGCTACAAAACTGAAGAAGTTAGACGTGTGACTAGTACAGCAACTTGTGAGAGCAGGCAGAAAAGCCTACCACTGGAATACTCACATGTACATACAACTGTTGTCAAAAGTACTGAAACATGTGACAGAACATGGCTACCACACAAAAGTACTATCTATAACACACGTCAGCAGACAGGGACACTTAACACCACACCACACTACACCTCCAGTATATGTGCAGCTAACACGCACGCACGCACGCACGCACACACGCACGCACGCACACACCTATGCATACACACCCATATGCATACACACAATTCGCATACTTATGCATACACCCAACCACCATATGCATACACACCCATATGCATACACACCCATATGCATACACATCATACCAGATATACACACATCTCTTCTAAACCTACAGAGTCACCAACAGTTATACATTGTGCCATGCGTCCTGCAGCATGTTGGCAATTACTGTTATACTCAGTGACTCCATTTTTCCTTATTTTTGTACCTTGGTCTTAATAAGGAGAATGTTTGTGTGTGTGTGTGTGTGTGTGTGTGTGTGTGTGTGTGTGTGTGTGTGGTGTGTGTGTGTGTGTGTGTGTGTGTGTGTGTGTGTGTGTGTGTGTGTGTGTGTGTGTGTGTGTGTGTGTGTGTGTGTGTGTGTGTGTGTGTGTGTGTGTGTGTGTGTGTGTGTGTGTGTGTGTGTGTGTGTGTGTGTGTGTGTGCATGATCTCAGTACATCACACAACTTGGAATACCATGACACAGCAGTCTACACAGCTGGTACACACAAGTGTCATCACAAGGTGTCACAGTGCAGTACTTGTAGCCAACTTATCACATGGCAGCCATATGGACAGCTGTTTATGGAACAACGGGACATGTAAAGACAGCTAAACATGGGATACTCAATGGTCTCTTTTGGTACAGCAAACAATCTCACCAGAGTCCATAGCGCCCACCTCAACATGTGCACACACGCTCACACACATGCATGCACACACACACACACACACACACACACACACACACACACACACACACACACACACACACACACACACACACACACACACACACACACACACACACACACACAGTGGAAATATAAGCAGATTATGTTCACATACTAGTGAGTGCAAAGCATTGTGGGGCGACTGTGAGGAAGCACCATGCAGTGGCTGTTTCACTAATTCATGCACTGATTAAACATTAAACAGAATGATGCTCTTCTCTTGCCTTCTGTTGTCTCTTCCATGCATGTGTGCTGTTATACATTTTAGGTCAACTTGGCCGTCTTGCTAGTCTCACAGTCTACGGTCCGTAGAATTGCCCGTGGTGCGACCCAGAGCTGTAGCATGCCGTGCCTAATGACCATTATAGGTAGGGTCGAGTGTCTATGCTAATGACAGTATATAGGACATTGCACTAACGCTATCCATTGTGTGTAATGGTATGCATGATAGTGCGACCACAGTGTTTATGAGATGCACAGTGGCTGTTATAAATGGCTATAACTTGGGACTAAAAATGGTGTATAAACATACACCTACGCCACTGCGGACCCCTGACCAAAATATTACGCTAAAAGTTTCCCCCGTGGCCCAAACGGACATACCACATAGACAGAGCCACCGTACTACTCATGAGGTAAGGGGCTCATTCAGGCTCACCCCATCAAACACACAAACACACACATACATACGCATACATGCAAACACACAGACATACACACACACGTACATGTGTGCAGGCATGTCTGTTCATCACACCATGTGGAATGCATCCTTAAACAAATGGTGGCGATGTACATTAAAGCAGTCTATCCAGTTGGTGCATGTGTCACTATCAAGTTGTCATAGTGCAGTACTTGGAACACAACTTGGCAAATTGTGCTACTATAGTATAACTCACTCTTCAGCTCCTCATTCACATCGCAGCCATGTTTCTCCAGCACTGGAATGGCCTCATGCATTACCTCTGCAGGTTTTGTTAACAGGACTTGACAAAGATGGTCCTCCCACTCCCACCACCACTTCCTAGCCACCTCAAAGAACTCTTCTACTGTTAGGAGGTGTCTAGTGAAGAGCTCATTCAGTGCTGCAGGGTGTCAATAGGTTTAAAAATCACTTGATCACTCCCTGCTTCATGAAGTGTGCTGTGTACACATTTTCACTACACAGTATACACTCAACAGTTGGACACATGTAAAAGGAACCACAAAGTAAGACCCCTCCTAACCCTACCCCTGCACTGTTATTACCATACATCAAGTGAGCACTTGTCTGGAATCATTTGCAAACAAAACACATACCAATGAATGAACAGCAAGATTAGTAGAATGTTTGGACAACAAAGGTCTTCATCAGCTACAAAACTGAAGAAGTTAGACGTGTGACAAGTACAGCAACTTGTGAGAGCAGGCAGAAAAGCCTACCACTGGAATACTCACATGTACATACAACTGTTGTCAAAAGTATTGAAACATGTGACAGAACATGGCTACCACACAAAAGTTCTATCTATAACACACGTCAGCAGACAGGGACACTTAACACCACACCACACTACACCTCCAGTATATGTGCAGCTAACACGCACGCACGCACACACGCATGCACACACACACAACACACACACACACACACACACACACACACACACACACACACACACACACACACACACACACACACACACACACACACACACACACACATACACACATGCACATGCACACACACACACACACACACACACACACACACACACACACACACACACACACACACAACATTCACACACTATGCTAATACCAAAGCTCTACAATGTGTGTGGGTACACAGTCACTGCTGAAGGTAGGAGGAACAGGTGCGGGTAGTGAGGATTGGTGTTGAAGGCAACACTCACACAGTCTACACAAGGTGTACCTAACCCTCTGACAGCACAGTGTGTGTGTGTGTGTGTGTGTGTGTGTGTGTGTGTGTGTGTGTGTGTGTGTGTGAAAAATGCCTCTGCCATCGTGCTAGTTTCTCTTCTGCTTTGTGAAGTGGTCTGTTGTTCTCATCCAAGATTATGCTGGTTGGTGTCACTCTGCTCTGGGTCAATGATCTCATCTTCTTGAAGAAGCTGCCCTGCTTGTGTCGTCTCATGTCTTCTTCCATTTCTTTCATCATCTCATTAAGCCACTTCTCTTTGTCTTCCTTGATTGCTCTTCTCACTCTTTTGCGGCACTTGCTGTACTGTTTTCGTTTGTTCTCATCACTGCGTACTTCCTGCCATCTCTGGAAGGCCATGTGCTTTTCCTCAATCAGTTCCAGGGTATCTGCTGTGATCCACTTTTTCTTAACTGGTCTCCTTTGTAGGTGCTGTGTTGCTGCATTCACTATTGCCTCCTTCATTTCCATCCATCTTTCCTCTACATTACCATGTCCCTTCCTGTTGTCAAACTGCTGTTGGATGGTCTCAAGGTACTCCCCTCGTCTCTCTGCCTGCTTGAGGAGTTCCACATCAAAACATTTGCCTGGCTTACCATTTGCTCTTCTCTTCAGTTTCAGACGTAGGGATACAATCACTAATCGATGGTCACTGTCGATGTCTCCCCCTCTGTACACTCTGGTGTCCAGTACTGATGGTCTTAGTCTCCGCCTCACAAGGATATAATCCTTGAGGCTTGGGCTGGCTCTTGAGTTGGGTGGATACCAAGTAGCTTGATGAATGTGCTTGTGTGGAAATAGGGTGTTCGTGATGCACATTCCATTTGCACAGGCAAATGACACAAGTCTCTCACCATTGTCATTGGTTTGTCTGCTCAGGCCATGGGGTCCTACAACTCCAACAACATACAACATTTTTCAGAAGTGCTGAATGTGCAGAACGATCTAGAGGAAGGGGTAGTGATGGCGTTGGAGGACCACTCACGAAGTGACACACCCGAAGTATCCAGGGAGGAAGTGGTGAGGGCTGTTAACAAGTTACAGAACGGCAAGGCAGCAGGTGGCGACAAAGTTGTAGCAGAATTAGTGAAGAAGGGAGGAGAGACAATGGTTAACTGGTTGCTGGAGTTGATCCAAGAGGTGTGGAGAACAAGACGAGTGCCGCAGGAGTGGAAAGATTCCACACTTGTACCCCTTCACAAGAAGAGGGACAGAAAGGAGTGTACAAACTACAGAGGAATATCACTGCTCAGCGTACCTGGAAAGGTACTCACTCTAGTTTTGCTGGAGAGGTTGCAAGCAGTGATTGACCCCCAGTTATCAGAGACTCAGTGTGGTTTTCGAAAAGGCCGTGGGACTATTGACCAGATATGGGTGACTCGGCAGGTACTGGAGAAGGCAGTGGAGTACAAGGTCCCCATTCACCTCTGTTTTGTCGACCTATCCAAAGCGTACGACTCAGTGAACCGTACTGCCATGCTGGCTGTCTTGAGATCATATGGAGTGCCACAGCAGTTAGTGGAAATCATCCAAGACCTCTACACAGGAACACAGTGTCAGGTGAAGACAGAAGATGGTGAATCCCAGGTCTTTGAGGTTAAGACTGGGGTTAGACAGGGTTGTGTCTTATCTCCTCTACTGTTCAACTGTTTTATGGACAGAGTCATCAAGGACATGGATGAGACACTTGGAGGAGGACTGCATGTGGAATACACCACCAGTGGTGGGCTGTTTCTATCCTATCGAGACAAGACTGAGGCTTCAGCAGTCATCCAGGACATTATGTATGCAGATGACCTGGCTCTGGCTGCAGAAACAAGGAGTGAACTCCAGCACATGCTGAATGTGTTAGACAATGCATGCAAGAGATGGGGTATGAACATCAATGGGGAGAAAACCAAGATCCTCATAGCTGGAGAACAACAGGAAGAAGCAGCTCCATCACCAATCATGCTTCAGAACCATGCACTGCAGGAAGTAGAGTGCTTTTCATACCTTGGTAGTCAGGTGGAAGCAACTGGAAAGGTGGAGAAGGAAGTGACTTCAAGGATAGAGAAGGCTGGAACAGTGTACCAGATCTGGAGAAGAAAAGTCTTCCGAAGCCGCAACTTGAGCAAAGAAACCAAGATGAGAGTCTTTCGAACCATGGTGATGTCAGTACTGCTGTATGGCGCTGAGACAAGGCCTGTGACTAAAAAAGAGATCAGGAAGCTGACAACCTTTCAGATGAGGTGTCTCCGAGACATTCTTGGGGTCACACTCTGGCACAGGCACCACAACTCTGACATCCTGAGGGAAACTGGAGAACCCCCAGTGGAAGACCAACTGAGGCAAAAGAGACTGCAATGGTTTGGTCACATGCAACGAATGCCAGACCACCGTGTGCAGAAGCAGATGCTGCGGTGCCGCCCAAAAGGAAAGAAAAGGCTGCCTGGTGGAACTCAACAGCGATGGGTTGACCTACTGAACAGAGACCTAGCATCTATACCCAACTGGCAACAAGTAGTACAAAGCCGAGATGAGTGGTGGTCTCTCATTTACCAGACTTAGACTGCCATAGTGTTATAACGTTGTGTCTTGGATCCTGCCCAACGTCCTCAATGGACAAGGTGTACAGAGGAGGAGGAGGAGGAGGTGTGTGTGTGTGTGTGTGTGTGTGTGTGTGTGTGTGTGTGTGTGTGTGTGCATGATCTCAGTACATCACACAACTTGGAATACCATGACACAGCAGTCTACACAGCTGGTACACACAAGTGTCATCACAAGGTGTCACAGTGCAGTACTTGTAGCCAACTTATCACATGGAAGCCATATGGACAGCTGTTTATGGAACAACGGGACATGTAAAGACAGGCAAACATGGGATACTCAATGGTCTCTTTTGGTACAGCAAACAATCTCACCAGAGTCCATAGCGCCCACCTCAACATGCGCACACATGCTCACACACATGCATGCACACACACACACACACACACACACGCACACACACACACACACACACACACACACACACACACACACACACACACACAGTGGAAATATAAGCAGATTATGTTCACATACTAGTGAGTGCAAAGCATTGTGGGGCGACTGTGAGGAAGCACCATGCAGTGGCTGTTTCACTAATTCATGCACTGATTAAACATTAAACAGAATGATGCTCTTCCCATGCCTTCTGTTGTCTCCTCCATGCATGTGTGCTGTTATACATTTTAGGTCAACTTGGCCGTCTTGCTAGTCTCACAGTCTACGGTTCGTAGAATTGCCCGTGGTGCGACCCATAGCTGTAGCATGCCGCGCCTAATGACCATTATAGGTAGGGTCGAGTGTCTATGCTAATGACAGTATATAGGACATTGCACTAACGCTATCCATTGTGTGTAATGGTATGCATGATAGTGCGACCACAGTGTTTATGAGATGCACAGTGGCTGTTATAAATGGCTATAACTTGGGACTAAAAATGGTGTATAAATGTACACCTACGCCACTGCGGACCCCTGACCAAAATATTACACTAAATGTTTCCCCCGTGGCCCAAACAGACATACCACATAGACAGAGCCACCGTACTACTCATGAGGTAAGGGGCTCGTTCAGGCTCGCCCCATCAAACACACAAACACACACATACATACGTATACATGCAAACACACATACATACACACACACGTACATGTGTGCAGGCATGTCTGTTCATCACACCATATGGAATGCATCCTTAAAAAAATGGTGGAGATGTACATTAAAGCAGTCTATGCAGTTGGTGCATGTGTCACTATCAAGTTGTCATAGTGCAGTACTTGGAACACAACTTGGCAAAGTGTGCTACTATAGTATAACTCACTCTTCAGCTCATTCACATCGCAGCCATGTTTCTCCAGCACTTGAGTGGCTTCCTGCACTAGTTCTGCAGGCTTGGCTAACAGGACTTGACAAAGATGGTCTTCCCACCACCCCTTGCTAGTCACCTCAGAGCACTCTTCTGCTGTTAGGAGGTGTCTAGTGAAGAGCTCATTCAGTACTGCAGGGTGTCAATAGGTTTACAAATCACTTGACCACTCACTGCTTCATGCAGTGTGCTGTGTACACATTTTCACTACACAGTATACACTCAACAGTTGGACACATGTAAAAGGAACCAGAAAGTAAGACCCCTCCTACCCCTACCCCTGCACTGTTATTACCATACATCAAGTAAGCACTTGTCTGGGAGCTTTGGTGAGCAAAACACGCAACAGTGATTGAACAATAAGATCAGTAGAATGCTTCCATGACTACTGAATAAGTAATTGAGGAGCGATTGGGCTTAAAGAAAGGAAAATTGTGACAGTGGGCAGAAAGGTCTACTATGGGTATTCTGACATATACAGCTGCTTATCGAATAAGAAAAATGCGAGCAAACAAGGCTACCACACAGGTCTGGGATACTCAATGGTCTCTTTCAGGACAAACACAAGCTGCTCAGACAGCTAACTTGTCAGAGTCCATAGCCCCCACCTGTATCCACAGCACATGTCTTCCTACATTGTTATTTAGCTAGTGGACACTTGTATGTGAGGCTGCACGCATGTGCACACACACGAACGGTCAATGACTTGTGCAGAATCACACGCTATTTCAATGCAGCACTGTATGCTCACATTTGATCATGTTAGCAGTCAAGCTGTACCACATCTCCTCCTTGTATTCCTCCAACACATCTATCACCAGTTTCACCACATCAGGTGGCTTCACTGCTATAGTGCAAGCAAGCTCGTCAAACCACAAGCCCTCTGACTCCCCAACTCTTCTGCACTCCTCTTCAGTGATGTAGTCCTTCTCCACATGCAGAGTCTTCAGCACTGCACACACCAGTAACACAGGACAGTAACACAACACAGCTACAACACAACAAACAGACTCACAACACCGCTAGCTACTTAGTCAGGAGTGGCTGACCCTTCAGTTATTACTTGTGGATACGTTGCACGATACAGTTAGCTAAGGAATAGCTACACAGCTAGCTAGCTACTCGTGACTGATAGATAGATAGATTATTTGAGACAGGAGTGCCGCGTACACTAGCGTGGATGTACATACAGATCCTGGACTGCACAAGCACACACACTGCGATCAAGTGTAGCTTTAGAAATAGATAAATGTCACTCACTCACAACGCAGTCAACGTCAAACTCACAGCGCCAAGTATTAGAATACCACAAAGTGTAAAGAAACGGATCCTCGCTGTCATCGCAATGACAACCGATCGCAACACTTGACATCCCTTCAGCCATCTTCGTCTCGCGCCAGTGGAATGTGCCCCGCCCCCCAGAGCAGAAGCGCCCTCCACTGCGCAAGAAATTGATTTTTCGGAACCTTTAATACGATATAGTCAGCTGTGCATGCGGAGTTGGCTATTTCTACTGACTGTGTCATTCCACTTGTATTTACTACTGGACCAGTTGCTATAGCTAAGTGTTTGGACAATGGTCAATTAGCTGTAACTATATTGGTATTGACCATGGCTATACTGCACAATGTGTAGACATTATACCCAAGAGACGGCCATTTTCCTCCAGCTCTGCCCTCCAACTCACTAGAGATATGTGGCAGTAGTCAACAGTATTAATGACATTCCATTGACATGGGTACTTACAATAATCACAGTACAGTGATGGGTTGAAAGCAATGTATGCTGAGTACCCTCCCTACACACACACACACACACACACACACACACACACACACACACACACACACACACACACACACACAAACACTGTATTCAGTTCAGTCTGTGGGATCCTCGTGATGTGCTGGGTCCCAACAGTGGGCTGGTCTCTTGTGGGGACCCTGCTAATGTTCTGAGGCCCTTTTGGTTGTGGCTGAGGCCCAGTTCTCTCCTCTCCCTCCTCGCCTTCCTCTTCTGGCTCCACTTGTGGTAGAGAGACTGAGAAGGGAAGGGAGGGCGTCTGCAGCTCAGCAAGGACTGCACTACGATCCCCAGCACAAGGAGGGCTAGCCACGCCAGACACAGAAGGATTTCTGAAGTGCCAGGGGAGGGGAGGGGGGGAGAGGAGGGAAGGTGTGAAAGGTGGGGGTAGTACTTTGAGATGAGGTGTTGTGAGCTTACAGTATATGATGTGTGTGTGTGTGTGTGTGTGTGTGTGTGTGTGTGTGTGTGTGTGTGTGTGTGTGTGTGTGTGTGTGCGCGCGCGTGTGTGTGTGTGTGTGTGGTGTGTGTGTGTGTGTGTGTGTGTGTGTGTGTGCGCGCGTGTGTGTGTGTGTGTGTGTGCGCGCGTGTGTGTGTGTGTGTGTGTGTGCATGTGTGTGTGTGTGCTAGGTTAACTGACCATCGAGCTGGAAGGGGTAAGCTTGGTACATTTCAAAGTCAAATCCAGCAATGGTCACTCGGTTGAGGAAGTTGGTCCAAATCAGTCGGAGAGAGGTCAGGAGGAAGGTAGTCTGGCGCGCTAGCCCCTACTTCCGGCCCCCGATTGCGCGTGGGCAGGGAGGTAGGGTCTAGCAACTATTGTCAATTTCACACCTTGCGCAATCGTCGCCGAGGGCGTTTACTGGAGACGTCGTACAAAAAGGGGTGTGAAGCGATCGCTGGTGTGCTTAAACGACTTCGATGAAGGGAAGGAATACGAATGGCAAGGCAATTAGACTCCAGTCACTTCCCAACAACATGCTTCGTCTGCGCTGCCGTCCAAGTGCCGCACAAGGAGAGGAGAAGTGTCTCTAAGGCGCTCGAGTTCACCGCTCTCGGACAGAAGCTGGACGAAATAAGCCAAATTTCGTTGAAACTGCCAGGCAACGCTATTATCATTGTTTGAAAGCGGTGCAGTGATATGGTTGCGAAAGTGGAGAGGCTGGAGGCAGAGTTAGACGCTACAAAAAGCAAACTAGTACAACTCGTGGATCAGCACGCTGGCGCACACGGCGCGGTGCTGCTCCGGTTTTAGGTTTGCGAAGCCCAGTGTCCGCGCTTCCGTGCTTATGCACTCGTCCAGGACCGTGGGTTCCATAGATTGTAGCAAGGACTGGAGCGAGCGTTCTGTAGACATCTTCGCACATTCACCTTCGGTAGACGCCCGCGGAGCGGCAAGCAGGGATAATTGGCAGTGTGATTTCGGTTGCCAGCGATTTCATTGGTCGAACCGAGGTGTGAAATTGACAATAGTTGCTAGACCCTACCTTCCCTGCCCACGTGCAATCGGGGGCCGGAAGTAGGGGCTAGCGCGCCAGACTAGGAGGAAGGTGGATATGGCTGGAGGGGGCGGGGGAGTGGTGAGGGGTGGGGCAAGTGGGGGTGGGGCATGGGGTATTAAAAGAACACAAACTGATGCAATAGTACATGTGAACAAAGAACCACATCCATTCCAAATTTGAAACTGATTTGGAAATGGGACTGTAGCAGTTACTCACCAAAAATGACTGCTGTACTTCCGAGGAAGGCACACACAATTATATTAGTCTGTACAGTGAAGAGTTATAGTGTAATGTGTATAAAATACATTAACACAGAGTGCATGCATACATACACAGATACCATTACACAAGGTACGACTTGTTACACAAGATGGACTAGTGAGATGTGTTCAACACACAACACACACACACAACACACAACACACAACACACAACACAACATGCAACACACACAACACACAACACAACATGCAACACACACAACACACAACACAACACACAACACAACACACAACACACACACACACAACACATACAACACACAACACACAACACAATATACAACACACACAACACACAACACACAACACACACACAACACACAATTGTACCACTCACAATTCTTGTCATGGCTTCCTTGTTGCACTTTTTGCAGCAAATTGGGACCAGTTCCAACATCATAAATGGAACCAGGAACACGATAGTGCCACAGACTACAGTCAACCCATACACATAGGGTATGTCCAGGAATGAGAGGAAACCTGGAGTGGGGGTAGGGCAGGGGGCGGGGCATGGGGTGGGGCAGGGGGTGGGGCAGTGGTAGGGAAGGATGTGGGGCAGGGTGGGGCAGGGGGCAGGTAGCGGACGGGTAACTAACGGTGGGGTCTCAAGGAGAATCACATGGTGTAGTGTAGTGTGGTGTGGTAGGACTCACCTAGTGGAGTGAACAACAAGATGAGGGTGAAGTGGAAAGTGGCAAATGCAGCAAAGATGAAGACTAAAGTGAAGTAGTGTCCAATGAAGAACCAGAGGACAGTGATGAGGGCTGTTGGGATGGCAGAGAGAGCAATGGAGGAGAGCTGGATGGCTGGGGGGGAGGAGAGGGAGGGGGAGGGGGAGGGAAAGGGGGAGGGAGGGGGGAAGGGGGAGGGGAGGGAAAAGGGGAGGGAGGAGAAGGAGAAGGGGGAGGGAGGGGGAGGGAGGAGGGAGGGGGAGTGTGTTAGCATTATAATTGAGGAATCTTACTATAATGCACCGGATCTTGGTTTGTATGTATGTTTGTTCAGTCATAAATCGACGCCTTGCAGGGAATCGGCTCAAGACGCTCCATGCCTGTTGAGGGACTGGACAGGCATGTTCTTAGAGGAGTGTCGTTCACCTAGCTGCCTTGTGGCCAAAGAGCGTGATTCCTTCGTCTGTTCTCTGCGGGCCATCATGTTATTTTTAAAATTATTGACCCTTCCACTAACAGTCATTGGCGGACTTGACATGAGCCATACCAGTTAAGGGAGTGGGGGGAAACGAGATTAACTGCCCTACAGCCGAAGAGCGCACCATTATTTTGTTGTGTGTGTGTGTGTGTGTGTGTGTGTGTGTGTGTGTGTGTGTGTGTGTGCGTGTGTGTGTGTGTGTGTGTGTGTGTGTGTGTGTGTGTGTGTGTGTGTGAGTGTGTCAGTAACACACCCAGCTCAGACCATCCCGAGTGTGCTTCCAAAATGCAGTACAACACAAATGTCCACATTGTCAAAGTCAGAATGGGAACCTCTGAGGGTGGGCATCAAAATGAACAGCAGCCAACACATGCAACATAACACCGTGACTACACTGCTAATTACAGGGAACTCCCCATGCTCACCAATATGGAAGAGGCGGTGTCCAATGAAGCATGTATAGAGTCCAACCACTCCAATAAGAGCCCCCGTTACCTTGGTAACAATATTACCTGCACAGAAATGGAGTAACCTCTCCAAAATGGCTCCCTCCTCACCTGACATGGCACAAGCCAACAAATGGAGGTGTGTGTGTGGGCATACCTGAGATGATGCAAGTGTTGGCTTCCTCTGAATAATCACATGAGTACGTTGCCATGGGGATGTAAGCCCCGTACCGCCCCTCCCCATACACCAGCATGTTGTAGACCACCCCCTGTTCAGGCATGGAGTCAAACACCACCCTCTTGGGTGTCCTGTAGGTGAGGTGGAGGCCTAGCACCTGTATGGGGGGAGAGCACATCACATCACACCACCACTTCACACACAGCACTCCTTTACAACTTAACCACTCCCCTTACCCTCCCCTCCCCTCTACTCTCCCCTCCCCTCCCTCCCCTCCCCTCTACTCTCCCCTCCCCTCCCCTCCCCTCTACTCTCCCCTCCCCTCCCTCCCCTCCCCTCCCCTCTCCCCTTCCCTCCCTCCCCTCCCCTCCCCTCTACTCTCCCCTCCCTTCCCCTCCCCTCTACCCTCCCCTCCCTTCCCTCCCCTCACCAGCTGTCCATAGCTAGTCACATTGTCCACAGTCAACATCCTCCTGATCCCCTCAAACATGGCCTCCTCACTGTAGCTCCTCTCTGGAAGGAAGTACAGATAGCCGTAATAGGACAGGTCCTGGATGGGGGCAGGGGGTGCGTCACAGGTGGGGAGCCCTTTAGACCCATTCTTGTAGCCCAGGTCTCCAGCTTGGAAGGTGACGGTTGTGGAGTAGTTTGTGTGTGTGAGTGTGAGCTCGGCATCATAGAGGAGGTTGGAGGTGGTTGCGCAAGCACCAGTCACTGGATCTGTGGGAAAGGGTTACCATAGCAACAATAATACAGTGACACCTCCAATAAAGGACACTCCGAAAGAGGACAAACCTCCAAACAATGGACAAACTGATAGACTTGTATACACACTTTATGCAAGATAACCACTAAAAGAGGACAACCTCCCTATAAAGGACAAAATGCTGAGTCCCAAGTGTGCCCTTTATTTGGAAGTTCCACTGTACATCCAACAGTGGATACAGTGCAAGTTAACACATGGCAATACGTGAAGTGTCCCACTCAACACTGGACGTGATTGCAACGACTTGAAACCTTCCCTCAATGTCATCACCTCTGTACTGCCCCTCCCCTCCCCTTCCCCTCCCTTCCCCTCCCCCATATGCTACCACTGCACTCACCATTCATATAGATTGGCACAGCAGCAATCAGTGCTCTAACTGTCCCATTGGTCGGACCACGTTTAAAACTTGCATAGAACTCTGTTTGGTTCTGCTCGCTACTTCTGAACCGGACCAGTCCCAAGTGTGTGCCGTTGGTGGTGGTCTTGTGGGGGAGGGAGAGGGAGGTACTGAGGGTCACGTCCCGACTCTGAGTGTGAATCTGGAATGTGACTCCAACCACGACGGGGACACTGTCCATGTGATAATTGACTTTGAAGTGGTAGCACTGGGATCCATTGTGGAACATGAGGAGAGTGTTGCCGATGTCAATGGAGTAAGTGACACAGTTGTCTGCAGAGGGAGAGGGGCTGTGGTCAAAGGAGTTGACTGTGTCTGCCCCAGCACTCACTGCACTCCACACCACTTCACACATGTACACCAGTGAAGGCAGTGAGGAGTGGGCTTAGCACAAGTTGTCCAGGGAATCAAGATCAGACTGTTGAACTTGAAAGAGGACAGATTCTGGCTTCAGTTTCTTCCCACCTGGCCCAGATTTAACTTTGGATCATGATACTAAAACAAAGATAGCTACACAAAGCAATCAAAGGCAACACACAGCCAGAGTCTCGCGTAGCCGGACCGCCATCTTGTCTGAGCAAAGATGGCGGTCCGGCTACGCGAGACTAACACAGCCACACATCAATGACTCTCCACACAACACACCCCTGCATTCTACACTCCTAGCTATTTACCAGTCACTGGCATACTCACCACGTCCTCCTCGCTCGACATCATCCGATCGCACTGCACACAGAGGTCACTCAGCGGTAGTTTGGCGCGTTCTAGTCAGGAGGCTGGCCAGCCAGACTAGTACTAGGCGCGTTCGTCTTAGCCGCCATTTTGGAAGGAACGGGGAAATCCCCTAGTGTATTGCAGGAGCCGCAGGAGCGGGATACAATGGATGGAGCGACAGCTAACATGTCTCCTCCGTGGAACACCTCTCCACCAACACCGAACAGGGAGGTCGAAGACTCACCGATCCAGTCTGTCTGTCAACCGCTCCAGGAGGAGTTGGAGAGGTGCTCTACTCAAGACGTGGTCGGTGAGACGATATGAGTCGTTCGTGACTGCTTTCCCTGCTCGTGAAGCGGTAGACCCACTTGCCCGCATCCCCTCACCTCATCCTGGACCGACCACAGCAGATGGTACTGACAGAACACCAGAAGTGAGCAGTCAAGAGTGACTAGCTACAGATGTGCCAATTGGTGCTGTGGAGGGGGAGGGGGAGGGTGTGGATGAACTTACTATGTAGCTGGGACAGTAGGCACTGTCCTCATTAGAGAGGTGTCCTGAATTCAGAGCGTCAGATGTGCCAAATAGTGCTGTAGAGGAGGAGGGGAGGGTGTGGTGGAGTGGTGTCACTGTTGCTAAGCAACATGATGGGCATCTGTGTGATAGTGGGGGGGGGGGGGGTGGAGTGACCATTTCTTACAGTTTGAGTGATAATTAACAATTCCATACCAACCTGCCAGTGGATTGATGTTGGGTGTACTTTATTGAACTAGTCTTACTGCTAGGTGCTTGAGGTGGCACTTTTAACTATTACTATTATGACGGCTGGACGGGAGACAACTGTACATCACGTAAGGAGGGGGGAGATGGGAAGGGGGGGAAGGAGGGGGGAGATGGGAAGGAGGGGGAGGGAGGAGGGAGGAGGGAGGGAGGGGGAAGGTGGCAGCGGGGAAGGGGAGTGTGAGCTGGGAGAGATGTGTGCAGTACTGAGAGTTGAAGGAGGGGATGCTTGTGCTAATGATTGCTAACAAACCTCCTCCCACCTTCCTATCCTCCCACAGCCTCCTGTGACCCTGAGTGCCAGAATGGTGGTACATGCATTGCCAGGGACCAGTGTTCCTGCCCACCCAAGTGGGGAGGGGTGTCATGTGAAGTGCCACTCTGTGATCCAGTCTGTCAGAACGATGGCAAATGTGTGGTGTGGAGACCTGGAGTGCACAAGTGTGCATGCTGCAACAACTGGATTGGGATCGACTGTAACACCCGTGAGTTGACACACGGCAACAAGTCATTCACTGTCCAAACAGTGCATGTTGTCATCTGTGCATATGTGGGCTATTAATAGGGCCTGCTTCAAATCATGAGCTGTCCTTTAGTGACTGTTGTTGTTTATGTCTGTTTGAGTGACTGTTGTTGTTGTTTATGCCTTTATTGAGTGACACATTTTGTTGTTTACATCTTTGTTGAGTGACAGTTGCTGAGTAGGTGTTTGGGATGACAGTTTGACTGATACAACTAATTCTCCCTTGCATTGAATGTAGCTGCGTGCATCTCACCTTGTCAAAATGAGACGATATGTTCAGCTCCGGACACCTGCACCTGTCCAGATGGGTTCACTGGTCCACACTGCCAGCAGATGCAAAATGGTGAGTAGACTCCACACACGGTAACAGGCATTCTATGCAGTGTGCATGGATGTACCAAGTCAACTGAATTCTTTGTAATGGTTTTTAGCTAGTCTGTTCTTACCTCTGTCCACTTCTCCCCTCCCCACCACCCTCCCCTCCCTTACTACTCCCTAATCATCTTGACTCCCTCCCATGCAGATTCGGATGCTGGTGTCATGGGAGACCCCCACTTCTCTGTCACTCTTCCTGACGGCAGCAGCTTCTGCTACTCCATCCAAGGACTTGCGGGATTCCCCTTCAGCCTTGTCTCCAGCCACCACTTTGTGATGAATGCAGTGTTTGTCAAACCACCTCCCACACTGAAACACTTCTCCACACTACTGGGAGAGATCGGTGAGCCATTCCATTTCCAGCAGTGGTACAGTGATTGTTGGCTATGGTCACTGCAGTCACCTCTCTAAAACAGTCAGCCTCCCTGATCCCAAAGGTCGCTAGCATATCTCTTAAACATTTCAGTCTACCTCTGTAGAGCAGCCACCTCTCTAAACAGCCTGACCCCAAATAGCACTAACATAGCACTAAAAGACTGCAGTCAGAGTCCATGTAGAGCTGCATATGTACCTGTGTATATGCCGTGTGGATCATGTTTGTTTGTGTTGACCAAGTTTGTTGTTGTTTACTGCAACACTTTGCATTGTCAGGCATTTTGTACAGAGCCAACCAAAGTGCCATCTGGATGAGGTTTGATTCCCATGAGAAGGTCATTGAGTTATCTGGGTATGGGACCCTGGATGCCACTATGGTGCACGCTGTTACTGTCACACGCAATACAATGTCTGTTCAGCGTCTGGACAAGCCACTCAACTGGGCATCTAATGTGAGTCAAGCCTCAAGTGAATAGGTCATCGCCCTACACACACACACACACACACACACACACACACACACACACACACACACACACACACACACACACACTACATACATGTTTGTACAGTATCTTGAACATGCTTCCCTCCCCTCCCTCCCCATGCATTAGGTGACTGTGACTATTAAAGACTTTGGACTCCGTTTTGTTGTGTTCTTCCATAACGGTCACTTGGACCTCATCTGGAATGAGGCCAAACACTACAGCTACCCAGCACATGGGCTAGTGGGTGAGTGGGGCACACACACACACACACACACACACACACACATACACACACACACACACACACGCACGCACACACACACTGCACCCCACACAACCTCCCCTTCCCTCCACACTACAGGCCAGTTCCTCAACAGTGGAGTGAGAGTGGACCAACAAGCGAAAGTCCTCGTCATACCCAACCGCTCCACTGTGCCGGTTGCCATGGACAACGCATGGCCTGAGGTGCAACTAAAGGGTCAAATGTGCTGGAAGTCTCGTAACCCGGGTTACCAGGGGGAGGGGCTTATAGAGGGAGCCTATGTGGACTACATTGTGGACCATATCTTTGCGACTGATTTTGCCTTCTCTCTTGCAAAGGGACACTTCAAGATCAACACTGACCGGAGACATTGAATGATGATTTGACACAAAATAACTGACTGTATTCAACCTTCACTCATCACTGCCCCTTCCCACACCTCATCACACTGTACTGATACTAAACCTTATTTTCCTGTATGTATTGTCCCAACTGCAGTTGTTCCCATTCAAAATGTACTGTTACAGGTACTCTGTATGGTGTACATATATAACTCATTGCTGCACATGCATACATTCCACATGCCATGGGGTCAGAGCTACAGTGTGCAGTGTGCTCAGTACACAGGGCACAGCTGTTACCATTAAAGGCCTAACATATACGTAGCACTTTCCAGCATGCAGAGGAACCAAAAATTGCAATTTGTCTCAGTAAGTTAAGAAATGATCCAGAAAGTTCCAAACATTCCTACATAATCAAGGGCCTATCTATAATAATAGTTGTAATGTAAACAGTCATGCACAACTCTAAGGGTAAACACTACAGTGTAGAAAGGTCAAACTGGTGTGTGTGGAGTAAGTTAAAGAAAGGACATTCACACACTAAAGCTAGCTATCAAGTAGTGCTGGAATATGTGACAGTTCCAAGTTAGTGGCTATAAGATCAGTTGATATTCAGCCTGTGTTCTCCTACATGGAAGAGTAACGGTAAAAGTACAGTGGGTGAAGGTATATAACATATATATACCTCAGTCAGCACACTATACCATACCAAACACAACTATGCATCAAACACATTCCATATCAAAGGTACATAGACTCATAAGGACACATACACAGCACACACACACCACTAGCATCGATCTGCACACACACTGCTCACTGATACAAACAGCATACCTCTTAGAAGTTCCGCCTTCAGATCCTGAATACTGTCTTGGCCAATTTCTGCAAATCATGCGTTCCACATGCCATGCATGGGTCAGATCTACATGCATGCAGTGCGTGTCCTGTGCAAGACGCAACCATTGCTACTATTGGTCTAATACGCCTGCACTTGCATGCAGAGGAACCAATTACGTCTCAGTAAGAAATGATCCAGAAAGATTTACATGCACAAACATTCTTGCATAGTCAGTCATGTACAATTCTAAGGGTAACCACTACAGTGTTGGAAGGTCAAACTGGTGAATGAGGAGTACACTCAAGAAAGGATATTCACACACTATAGCTAGCTGTCAAGTAGTGCTGGAAAAGGTGACAGTTCCAAGTTAGCGGCTGTAACATTGATATCCAGCTTGTGTTTTCAGGTTCCTACATGGAAGAGTAACGGTAAAAGTGCAGTAGATGAAGGTATATACCTCAGTCAGCACACCACCATACCAAACACAACTACACATCAAACACATTCCATACCAAAGGTAGACTTATAGGGAGACATACACAGCACACATGCACCACTAGCAACTGCACACACACTGCTCACTGATACAAACAACATACCTCTCAGAAGTTTCTCCTTCAGACCCTTAATACTTTTATCATCAATTTCTGCGTACTCCATTGCCTCTACAAGCACTGCCCAAGTGGGAGGCTGTGTGCCCTGGCCTTCTGCCCATTTGATTAGTCCCTCTTGCACAGCCTTTTCTTCGTTAGTGGGATTGCCACTAATACATGCTCTTATGGTAGCTGTGTCAAGTTCCACTCCTTCCAGAACTGCATCCACTTTACCGGCTGCTTTTCTGCTCACATACACTCTGAAGAGCTTGCGGTAGTCACTGCGGGCTGTAGATCAAGAAGGTAAAGCACTTCTCAAGTGTATTCCTCACAAATAACAAATCCAACCAGCTCACCAGACACTTCCTGAGACAGGACAGCATCATCCCCACCATCAACAGTAGAGTCTGTAGCCTGTGCAGAGTCTGCTAGTGCACACATGATATTGTGAAAGGTAGGAATGGACATACTGCTGGCATACACAGACCTAAACAGCTATGTGCATGTATACACATAAGTGTATGTACAGTATCAAAGTCATCAAAACGCATGCACGCAAGCACGCACACAGGTCAGTCAGGTCCACTGGGAGGACTGCACTCTGTGGTCTCTAAAAATCACAATAACACTTCAAACTACTCCACACAGTCCTCCTGGCACTACACAGCTGTGCAAGTGGTTTGTGCTACTGTGCTTGTGCTCAATGCACAAAACTGAGTATTTGAGGAATGCTGCCGAAGGGTACCATGGCATTTGCACTAAAGTGTAACCAGCTAGGACCATCCTACTTAAGGATCTGTCCACACAACACTTCGCCCTCCACACAGCAATATCGTAACAGTGTCGATGAACTGCTAGACCACCCCAATTGCATGACGGGGAAGGATAATCTAGTACCGTTATCAAATAAACTACTAGTAAACGAATGTAGTGCATGTATTGTTAGGTGTGTGTGTCCTCAGTCAACATCATGCCAATGTGCTTGGGAATGGCTGAATAACAAGAACGTGATGTGCCGTAGCATGTCTGATGTATAGTTGTGGTTGTAATTTCAGTGTTATTTTATGAGCATGGACATCAGAAGCTGCATGATGACTGTTAACATTCTCTATAGCTGGCTTGACTTAGTGTGCATTCACAGTATGACACAGACACAGGTCCACCTGGTACCTACCTCTAGTAATAACTGGTCCTGGAGGTGTCTGTGGAGGGCTGTTAGAAGGAGCAGGTTCCGAGGTGGAACGAGATACAGAGGGCTTTGCTGCACACAGAAGAGAGTGAAGTCCAATATGTACATACTAGGGTTACTTGCTATAGTACAGCCAGGAATGTGGTAAAAAATGGAAGGACATGCACACATCGCCCACACACTCACTTGTCTCCTCTTTAATTCCACAGTAGAAGACAAGAGGCACATCTGTCCCATCCACATGAACCTCCAGCAAGGCAGGCTTCACTCGGTCCTCTTCTTCACCAGTGTAAAAAATCTTGCAAAGGATACAGGGAGGATAGCGTCCACTGGTGACCTCCATATCCAGGTCTTCCTTGGACTTTCCCATAGGCACCAAGAAATGTTGGTCAATGACCTTCAGAATAGAATGAGCAAGGACAGACCATAATCAACACAGTCATGGTTGTCACAGTGCTAAACCGACTACTTAGCCACCAGACTAACTGCTTGTTGTCCATCAATAACTGCTTTCCATCCTGGACCAGACATCTGCTCTAGTTTAGCTGTGATTTGGTGCTGATCGGTAGCATACCGAAAACGATTCACTACATCATCTGTGCAGTTAATCTCCCACTTCTTCTTTTGAAGCATGTTTGTGAGCTTCTGCAGTAGGAAAGGCAACCAAGTTTAGCACTCAACAGCTAGCACAAGTAAATCAAGCTATGGAAAGTTAAAGCACAGCCACACCATTAGATACCTCATTCCATTCCCGTGAGTCGCACATGATCTGTATCCTGAACAGCAGAATGCCTTTCAATGGGATGTACTTGGTGAATGTGATGGCGCTGTACCACGCAGTAGTGTTGACCTTAGTCTCCACACAATGCAGGCACTGAGGCTCTGAAATGCTGAGGACGCCTTTTTGTGAATGAGAACAGAAATCCCCTTCCTCCTGCTCCTCAAATACGTACTTCTGCTGGCCTGCTTCCAAAGTGTGCGGAGCTTGGAGAAAGTGCAGAACATCCTCATAATCTCCCTCTGCCCTGCTGCACCAATGGGAGATGGCCAACTGAACAGGCTTCACCAGAATGGCTCCATCCATGTTCAGGTAGAGGACAGCTGAACTGAGTGTGTAGCCAGCAGAGAAGACAAAAGGCCCATGGAGGATGATGGCATAGCGGATCCATATTTCCTTCTCCACAGCACCTATGGGAACCTCCAGCGATGCATCCCCACTTCCCAGAGTGTATGTCCCTCCATCAGGACCTATGAGGAGCTGTCTAATTCCAGTAGTCATGAAGCACAGCTGCTGAAGAAGAATTTCATCTGGTGATTCAAAGGGCAATGGCTCCATGCCAATCTCACCCAGGTTGGGGAGTTCAATTGGAGCAGCTACGAAATAATTCAGATAGTAAGATGGACACCATATCAGTTTGTGTCTGTCCTGAAATGTACTATAGTTATGTGAGCTAAGTAAGACCCTTCTACACACCAGTCTACCACCAGTGTAAGACGACGACATCAGTGATACCATTCACGTGACATTTCTTGCATAATGCACATTTATGCAATACAGTATAACAGCACAAGCAGGGTGGACAGAGCAGGTCACTTCACCTTGTCCATCTAGGTCTTCCCACCCAGGAATGGGGCTAGCAGGGTAGTAGGCTAGTAGGCTAGCAAGTGTATTCCTCACAAATACAAATCTAACAAGCTCACCAGACACTTCCTGAGACAGGACAGCATCATCCTCACCATCAACAGTAGAGTCTGTAGTCTGTGCAGAGTCTGCTAGTGCACACATGATATCGTGAAAGGTAGGAATGGATATACTGCTGGCATACACAGACCCAAACAGCTATATGCATGTATACACATAAGTGTATGTACAGTATCAAAGTCATCAAGTAGAATGGTGGAATCTACTTACCAGTAAAGGTATCTGCCATTTGGGCAGGGACACGTCCAATGGGATGGTTGTGGCTTGAAGTCTCTGAAACAGAGAGAATAGTACACAATCAAACACATACACACACACACATGCACACATGCACGAACACATACGTGCACACACACACACACAGACACACACACACACACACACACACACACACACACACACACACACACAGACACACACACACACACACACACACACACACAAACACAGGTCATTCAGGGCAGTCTCGACAGCTATTTGGGAGAGAGAGAGGTTTTTGAATAGTAGACCTCAACCACTTCTGTCTACAAAGTGCTTACTCTGCACTAACCTTTCACTGCATCTGCGTCTGGGTCTTTGGGAGGATCAGACCCTCCTCCAGGAGGCTGTGAGGGGACCTGCATACGTACATGGTTGGAGATGCGTGGGTATTGACACAACCTTGGTAGTAACAATAGATTGTGACATGGGGTAATACTGTTGTGCAGATTCACTGCCCACCATGGCACAAACTAAGCAACCCAAGATGTATTGATTACTGCAATATCATCACAGTTTGTGGTGACCCACTCAGTTAATGTCAGAGTATACATGATCAGATGTATATCATGTGTGTGAACATGACAGAGGCTGAGGCACTGCCCTACAAGTAGCTATGTCTGTGTGATGCTGATCTGTTGACACTCAGCACTCCATTACAATAGCATTAAAACTTCATCCATTGGGATGTCTGTCTGGTAATTTGATACTGAAGCTACTGATTGCACAGTGACTACCTATAGCCTTGCATTACTGACCTTTGACCTCTGTCCAGTGGACACCTGTTCATCTTCCTCTGAGATCTGGAAGGAATCTATGCATGTAGGCAAAAAGAGTTAACAGACCAAGGAATTACTGTTCCAATTCAAGAACTACACTAACTTACACACACACACACACACACACACACACACACACACACACACACACACACACACACACAAACACACCAGAAGTGTTAACATAACTTACCCTCATCAAGTGGATGTGATCTCATCTTCTGGTGCTGCTGTGCTGAGGATAAAGGACTGTGGACGGAGGGTGCCGTTGATGGACTTTCATGCTCCAAATCAATCGATAATGTGGAACCTTCATGTCGTGAGTCAATGGTCAACTTGGAGCCTCCATATCCTGAGTCAACGGACAACTTAGAACTTCCGTATCTTAACTTAGTGGTTAGCGTGGAACTTCCATAACCTGGGTCAGTTACCCCCTCACTTCTATTTCTTGACAAGGCAGCCAACTTAGAACTTCCATAACCTGGGTCAGTTACCCCCTCACTTCTATTTCTTGACAAGGCGGCCAACTTAGAACTTCCATAACCTGGGTCAGTTACCCCCTCACTTCTAAATCTTGGCATAGCGCTCAACTTAGAACTTCTATCACTCATCAATCCAAGGTGTCCCCTGTACATCCCTGGATGGAGATACATACAATACAGAATGTTAACACTTCTGGTGTGTGTGTGTGTGTGTGTGTGTGTGTGTGTGTGTGTGTGTGTGTGTGTGTGTGTTGTGTGTGTGTGTGTGTGCGAGTGTGTGTGCGTGTGCGTGTGTTGTGTGTGTGTGTGTGTGTGTGTGTGTGTGTGTGTGTGTGTGTGTGTGTGTGTGTGTGCGTGTGTGTGATGTCACACAACACATGGATCGTTAAAAAGATAAAGACTGCACACACACAGTAGTCTACAGTTGGTACATACAGGGAGCATCACAAGGTGTCACAGTGCAGTACTTGTAGCTTACTGTCCAAAGAGTAGCCATGTTTGTTCAGCACTTGACGGGCTTCCTGTGCTACCTCTGCAGGTTTGGTTGACATGACAG
>OZ025872.1:367500-387500 GCA_964019415.1 Ianthella basta | reverse complement strand
TAAGCCACAAAAACCTATATGAAATGTCGGACTCCTGGTTGACAGCCATGCAATGAATATAAGGTAGCTGAATTGGCATCCTCTCAGTGACGTCAATGTTAAATACAGTTTTGTTGTATGTCCATCCACAGTAATGGATTAGTCTTTTAAGCTGAATAATAAGTTATCTAGCAGTAAAACAAATCACAAACGGCAGTTAACAGGCAGGCTACGCAGGACTACAGAAGGAGTATGCACCATATGATGAAAGGATAGCGTGTGCGCGTGAGAGTGCCTTGCTTCATCCCACAAATTGGAATGCGCCCTTAAACAAATGGTACACACATATGTACGTAGAAGTCTATGCAGTTGGTGCATGTGTCACTATCAAGTTGTCATAGTGCAGTACTTGGAACACAACTTGGCAAAGTGTGCTACTATAGTATAACTCACTCTTCAGCTGCTCCTTCTCCACATGGCAGCCATGTTCCTCCAGCACTGGAATGGCTTCCTGCACTACCTCTGCAGGTTTCCTTAACAGGACTTGACGAAGATGGTCCTCCCACCACCCCCCCTTTCCAGCCACCTCAGAGCACTCTTCTGCTGTTAGAAGGTGTCTAGTGAAGAGCTCATTCAGTACTGCAGGGTGTGAATAGGTTTACAAATCACTTGACCACTCGCTGCTTCATGCAGTGGGCTGTGTATACATTTTCACTACACAGTATACACTCAACAGTTGGATACATGTAAAAGGAACCAGAAAGTAAGACCCCTCCTACCCCTACCCCTGCACTGCTATTACCATACATCAAGTAAGCACTTGTCTGGGAGCTTTGGTGAGCAAAACACATACCAATGGATGAACAACAAGATTAGTAGGATGTTATGAATACAAAGGTCTTCATCAGCCACAAAGCTAATAAAGTTAGATGTGTAAATGGACTCAAGTACAGCAACTTGTTAGAGAAGGCCAAAAAGCCTACCACTGGAATACTCACATGTACGTACAACTGTTGTCAAAAGTACTGAAACATGCAACAAAACACACAAAAGTACGCTCTATAACACACACGTCAGCAGACAGGGACACCTAACACAACACCACACTACACCTCCGGTATGTGTATGAGAGCACAGACGCACACACACAGCACTGTGTGGGATAGCAGCACTGATACACAAACTGGGGACACAAAACATTCACACACTATGCTAATACCAAAGCTCTACAATGTGTGTGGGTACACAGTCACTGCTGAAGGTAGGAGGAACAGGTGCAGATAGGGAGGATTGGTGTTGAAGGCAACACTCACATAGTCTACACAAGGAGATCTGTTTGAAGCTAACCTTTACTATTTCTACAGATAATTCCACAGTTACCTCTCAGAGTTAGGTCTGCTTGTGTACACCAGATCCTCTAACACTTCATACTCACATTGATACTGGTGAGTAGCACCTATAACACTACACCATCCCTCTACATGAACGGTCAATGACTTGTGCAGAATCACACGCTATTCCAATGCAGCACTGTATGCTCACATTTGATTCTGTCAGCAGTCCACCTGTACCACCACACCTCCTTGTATTCCTTCAACACATCTATCACCAGTTTCACCACACCAGGTGGCTTCAGTGCTATAGTACAAACAACCTCGTCATCCCACTCGCCCCCTGCCTCCACAACTCTTCTGCACTCCTCTTCAGTGATGAAGTATTTCTCCACATGCAGAGTTTTCAGCACTGCACACACCAGTAACACAGGACAGTAACACAACACAGCTACAACACAACAAACAGACTCACAACACCGCTAGCTACTTAGTCAGGAGTGGCTGTCCCTTCCGCTGTGGCTACGCCTGACTAGCTAGCTACTGCGATCAAGTGTAGCTATGGAATAGATAAAAGTCACACAACGCACTTAAGATCAAACTCACAGCGCCAAGTATTAGAATACCACAGATTATTGCGCGGAAACGGGTCCTCGCTATCAGCGCAGTGACAACCGACCGCGCCACTTGACTTCCGGCCTTCAGCCATCTTTACCGGAGGACTTCATTTCGGTTCCGATTCTTAAGGGAACGATTTGAATTTTGGAACTAATGTACAGTAAAATCACTAGTGTGAAATGTTCAATGCACTTGAACTGGTCTAGTTGAAAATTGGTGACTTACGAAAATTCATTGGTAAATATTAATGTTAAAATTTCCCTCTGTAATTATAGTTTTGCTAGCTATATCTAGCTAACTAGTTACACAAGATGGCTCTTAGTCTCGCGTAGCCCAGACCCTTTCCTCCATTTCCGCTGTTGCGTAATAGGGAGGAAAGGGTCTTGGGAGTTTTCCTAAGCACAAGCTGTTCCACCCACGCACAGCCACTGTTTACTTAACACCATTGTGGGACGATAATTCAGAGGTGATGTGTGATTAGGTGTTACACCGAAGATGCGCCTGTACGTCTGTATAATTATATACCGTTGAAGACTGAGATGGCGAACTGCTACTTCTGTAAGCTACTACTACTACTCGCTCGATGACAAGGGCAGCAATCCGTAAATAAGAGATTTACCGTAGCCAGTAGGAAGCGACACGAAAATATCACGACCGTCAATGAATTCTAAGATGGCTTGCATCTGCTCTGGCTTTAGATCTTGGAACCCTGCTTCGGCTGCTGCCACACGTACTATCGCGGTAATACGGTCTCGTTCCAGTTCGTCTTTAATGACATTCATATTTGGATCCACCGTATATTAGGGAACTACGCACAAACACTCGGCGTCATTTTCGCTGACTCGCTTATGACGACTTGTGGTACCACATCAAAGAGGTGTTAGATTCACACCTCGTCCTGGTTCCCACGGACATTGAACAGTTACACTTGAGAAAACTCCCAGACCCTTTCCACCCGGTTATTGCGCAATAACCGGAAAGGAAAGGGTCTGGGCTACGCGAGACTAGATGGCTCTGTGCTCCACTCACTGCATGTGGCAGTCAACAGTATTAATGACATTCCATTGACATTAGTACTTACAGTAATTACAGTACAGTGATGGGTTGAAAGCAATGTATGCTGAGTACCCTCCCTACACACACACACACACACACACACACACACACACACACACACACACACACACACACACACACACACACACACACACAACACTGTATTCAGTTCAGTCTGTGGGATCCTCGAGATGTGCTGGGTCCCAACAGTGGGCTGGTCTCTTGTGGGGATCCTGTTAATGCTCTGAGGCCCTTTTGGTTGTGGCTGAGGCCCAGTTCTCTCCTCTCCCTCCTCGCCTTCCTCTTCTGGCTCCACTTGTGGTAGAGAGACTGAGAAGGGAAGGGAGGGCGTCTACAGCTCAGCAAGGACTGCACTACGATCCCCAGCACAAGGAGGGCTAGCCACGCCAGACACAGGAGGATTTCTGGAGGGGGGAGGGGAGGGGAGGGGAGGGGAGGGAAGGGGAGGGGAGGGGAGGGGTAGTACTGTGATATGAGATGTTGTGAGCTTAAAGTATAATTATGGTGTGTGTGTGTGTGCTAGGTTAGCTGATTATTGAGCTGGAAGGGGTACACTTCAAAGGTCACTTGGTTGAGGAAGTTGGTCCAAATCAGTCAGAGAGAGGTCAGGAGGAAGGTGGATATGGCTGGAGGGGGCGGGGGAATGGTCAGGGGCGGGGGAGTAGTGAGGGGCGGGGTAAGTGGGGTGGGGCATGGGGTAAAAGAACACAAATTGATGCAGTAGTATATGTGAACAAAGAACCACATCCATTCCAAACTTGAAACTGATCTGGAAATGGGACTGTAGCAGTTACTTACCAAAATGACTGCTGTACTTCCAAGGAAGGCATACACAATTATATTAGTCTGTACAGTGAAGAGTTATAGTGTAACGTGTATAAAATACATCAACACAGAATACATACATACATACATACACAGACACCATTACACAAGGTACGACTTGTTACACAAGATGGACTAGTGAGATATGTTCAACACACAACACACAACACAACACACACACACACACACACAACACACAACACACACACACAACACATAACACAACACACACAACACACAACACACACAATTGTACCACTCACAATTCTTGTCATTGCTTCCTTGTTGCATTTCTTGCAGCAAATTGGGACCAGTTCCAACATCATAAATGGAACCAGGAACACAATAGTGCCACAGACTACAGTCAACCCATACACATAGGGTATGTCCAGGAATGAGAGGAAACCTGGAGTGGGGGTGGGGCAGGAGGCGGGGCAGGGGTGGGGCAAAGGGTGGGGCAGGGGGTGGGGCAAGGAGTGGGCAGGGGGCGGGTAACTAATGGTGGGGTCTCACAGACAACCATATAGTGTAGTGTAGTGTGGTGTGGTGAGACTCACCTAGTGGAGTGAACAACAAGATGAGGGTGAAGTGGAAAGTGGCAAATGCAGCAAAGATGAAGACTAGAGTGAAGTAGTGTCCAATGAAGAACCAGAGGACAGTAATGAGGGCTGTTCTGAGCACCATCAATCAGGGACATGATACAGAACAGACAGTTAAGACTCCTTTACTACATTACCTCTTCCCCTCCTCTTCCCAACCCTCCCCTCCCCTCCCTCCCCTCTCCTCTCCCCCCTCCCTCCCCTCCCTCCCCTCCCTCCCTCCCTCCCCTCCCCTCCCATTCCCAACTCTCCCTTCTCCCCTCCTCTCCCCTCCCCTTCCCAACCTTCCCCTCTCCCTTCCCCTCTCCTCCCCTCTCCCTTCCCTCCACTCTTCCCTCCCCTCCCCTCACCAGCTGTCCATAGCTAGTCACACTGTCCACAGTCAACATCCTCCTGATCCCCTCAAACATGGCCTCCTCACTGTAGCTCCTCTCTGGAAGGAAGTACAGATAGCCGTAATAGGACAGGTCCTGGATGGGGGCAGGGGGTGCGTCACAGGTGGGGAGCCCTTTAGACCCATTCTTGTAGCCCAGGTCTCCAGCTTGGAAGATGACGGTTGTGGAGTAGTTTGTGTGTGTGAGTGTGAGCTCGGCATCATAGAGGAGGTTGGAGGTGGTTGCGCAAGCACCAGCCACTGGATCTGTGGGAAAGGGTTACCATAGCAACAATAATACAGTGAAACCTGAGATAAAGGACACTCTGAAAGAGGACAAACCTCCGAACAATGGACAAGCTGATAGTACACTTGTATACACACTTCATGCAAATAATCTCCAAAAGAGGACAACCTCCCTACAAAGGACAAAATGCTGAGTCCCTAGTGTGTCCTTTATTCGGAGGTTTCACTGTACATGCAACAGTAAATACAGTGCAAGTTAACATGCGGTAATACATGAAGTGTCCAACTCAACACTGGACGCAACGACTTGGAGCTCTCCCTCAATGTCATCACCTCTGCACTGCCCCTACCCCTCCCCCTCCCCTTCCTTTCCTCCTCCCCTGCCCCTCCCCTTCCCCTCCCCCTCCCCTGCCCCTCCCCTTCCCCTCCCCTCCCCTCCCCCTGCCCTTCCCCCCATATGCTACCACTACACTCACCATTCATATAGATCGGCACAGCAGCAATCAGTGCTCTAACTGTCCCATTGGTCGGACCACGTTTAAAACTTGCATAGAACTCTGTTTGGTTCTGCTCGCTACTTCTGAACTGGACCAGTCCCACGTGTGTGCCGTTGGTGGTGGTCTTGTGGGGGAGGGAGAGGAAGGTACTGAGGGTCATGTCCCGACTCTGACTGTGAATCTGGAATGTGACTCCAACCACGACGGGGACACTGTCCATGTGATAATTGACCTTGAAGTGGTGGCACTGGGATCCATTGTGGGACATGAGGAGAGTGTTGCCGATGTCAATGGAGTAAGTGACACAGTTGTCTGCAGAGGGAGAGGGGATGTGGTCAAAGGAGTTGACTGTGTCTGCCCCAGCACTCACTGCACTCCACACCACTTCACACATGTACACCAGTGAAGGCAGTGAGGAGTGGGCTTAGCATGCTAAGGACATCTAGGTGCATGCCCAGACACACTTCTTCAGTAATGTCTGTAACCTGTGGAAGATGGGAATGGGGACTCTGTGTGCTTCTTAGAAAACTCCTTCACTTTGACAAGTTGTCCAGGGAATCAAGATCATACTGTTGAACTTGAAAGAGGACAGATTCCGGCTTCAGTTTCTTCCCACTTGGCCCAGATTTAACTTTGGACCATGACGCTATAACAAAGATAGCTACACAAAGCAATCAAAGGCAACACACAGCCATAGTCTCGCGTAGCCGGACCGCCATCTTGTCTGAGCAAAGATGGCGGTCCGGCTACGCGAGACTAACACAGCCACACATCAATGACTCTCCATACAACACACTCCTGCATTCCACACTCCTAGCTATTTACCAGTCACTGGCACACTCACCACGTCCTCCTCGCTCGACATCATCCGATCGCACTGCACACAAAGGTCACTCAGCGGTAGTTTGGAGCGTTCTAGTCTGGCCAGCCAGACTAGGCGCGTTCGTCTTAGTCGCCATTTTGGAACGAACAGGGAAATCCCCTAGTGTATTGCAGGAGCCGAGGCAGGAGCGGGATACAATGGATGGAGCGACAGCTAACATGTCTCCTCCGTGGAACACCCCTCCACCAACACCGAACAGGGAGGTCGAAGACTCACCGATCCAGTCTGTCTGTCAACCGCTCCAGGAGGAGTTGGAGAGGTGCTCTACTCAAGACGTGGTCGGTGAGACGATATGAGTCGTTCGTGACTGCTTTCCCTGCTCGTGAAGCGGTAGACCCACTTGACTGCATCCCCTCGCCTCATCCTGGACTGACCACAGCAGATGGTACTGATGGAACACCAGAAGTGAGCAGTCAAGAGTGACTAGCTACAGATGTACCAACTGGTGCTGTGGAGGGGGAGGGGGAGGGGTGTGGTGGGAGTGATGTCAGTGTTGCTAAGCAACATGATGGGCACCTCTGTGACAGTGTGGTGGGGATGGAGTGACCATTTCTTACAGTTTGAGTAAACAGTGGACTGTGTTTTATGATAATTAACAATTCCATACCGACCTGCCAGTGGAGTGATGTTGGGTGCACTTTGTTGAACTAGTCTGACTGCTCGGTACTTGTGGCAAGCCCTTGTAGACAGACTGCAAGGAAGATGCACTCCACTGAGTGGTTCTTCCCTGACCTGTTGTCTGTCCTTTCTCCTTGCAGGAGGTGGCCAGGTGTTTGGTAGACAATCAGTCAGTGTCCTTACTGCTGAGAGTGGCTTACAGATCAACTGCTCTGTGATTAACAGTGAGTCCTTTACAGTGCACTGCCATCCATGGAATAATGGAAATATGTTACACCAAACCAACCTGCTCCACTGAACTAGTGTCACAGTGCAGTTCCCAAGTACCCGCTGGCATCCATCAGCACGGTAGAAAGTCTGCTTCAAATCTGAGCATTGCTTTAGAATCAGCCATGTTTTTCACTATATACATACAGACTGTACAATACTCTATCACTCCAGAGGTATTTCATGAGCATTTTGAGCAGCGTGGGTTTGCTCTTGGTCTAAGTTTGCTTTCAGTGAGAGAATAATTAAACAGTTTTTAAATTTGGACGCACTTAGTCAATGTAAGCTAATTAGCCTAATTAGTTGGTTTTTACTAACACCTAGGTACTGGTGGGAATAGTTATTTGTTATTGAGATATCATATCATGATCAATACAGACCAATTAATATACTGATTATGGCAATTAATGGTTGAAATTCATTCACAATCCGTTCATTAGTGGAGTTTGTTGTACATAATATTATAGGTATAATACAAGAGAGCTTTGAAAAGCTGTATAGGACTTGCATGCATTAAAATACACAATTTCGTTTAGGTCACATGCAACTGTGCAGTAAAACAACCTACTGCGCCAACAGAGAGGACAGAGGCAGTACCAATTTGGGACAGAAGTGCTTCCGTGAGGCCTTTGTGCATTGCCCCTCCATACTAGGACTTAGACTATGGACAATGTGCATACTATAGGTATACAAAGCAATAGCGACAAAGTGTTTGCCAGTGCACTTGGCCCCAATCTGTAACTTTGGTGTGGAGTTTCTTCCCTCGCACAGCTCACAGCCCTCCCTCCCTCCGTTCTCCCTACACTCCATTCTCCCTCCCTCCTTTCTCCCTACACTCCATTCTCCCTCCCTCCTTCCCCCATTCTCCCTACACTTCATTCTCCCTCCCTCCTCCCTTCCTCCTTCTGCCTCTCCACACACTCTCACTTACACATGGACACCATGCACCCACTGCGGTGGTTGGCCAATTGCTCCATGATGTGTTCCTTGTCCAGATGTACCTCTTCAACTGTAACACATTTGTCCCTCAGGCCGTGGCCCTTCACATGGTGTGCGATGGAGAAGTGGACTGTCCTAATGCAGCAGATGAAAAGTCCACTTTCTGCGCAGGTCTCACATATGCACACAGTGTATGCATGTGTAGTGTGTTAATGTGTGAGTGTGTGTGTGAGTGTGTTTGTGCAGGTCGTGAGAACTGTAAGGGACTCTGCCAGAACGGAGGCACTTGTGTTTGCCGGAGGAACGTGTGTTTGCAGAGACGGCTGGACAGGAGTCAACTGTACATCGCGTAAGGAGGGAGAGGGGGGGAGTGAGAGAGGGAGGGGGAGGGGAGGGAGGGATAGAGGAAGGGAGGGAAGGAAGGAGTGAGGGGAGGGAAGGAGGCAGGGGGAGGGGAGTGTGAGCTGGGAGAGATGTGTGCAGTACTGAGAGTTGAAGGAGGGGATGCTTGTGTTAATGATTGTTGACAAACCTCCTCCCCCCCCCTCCACAGCCTCCTGTGACCCTGAGTGCCAGAATGGTGGTACATGCATTGCCAGGGACCAGTGTTCCTGCCCACCCAAGTGGGGAGGGGTGTCGTGTGAAGTGCCACTCTGTGTGCCAGTCTGTCAGAACGATGGCAGATGTGTGGTGTGGAGTCCTGGAGTGCACAAGTGTGCATGCTTCAACAACTGGATTGGGATCGACTGTAACACCCGTGAGTTGACACACAGCAACAAGTTATTCACTGTCCAAACAGTGCATGTTGCCATCTGTTCATATGTGGGCCATTAATAGGGCTTGCTTCAAATCATGAGCTGTCGTTTAGTGACTGTTGTTGTTTATGTCTGTTTGAGTGACTGTTGTTGTTGTTTACGCCTTTATTGAGTGACACATTTTGTTGTTTACATCTTTGTTGAGTGACAGTTGCTGAGTAGGTGTTTGAGATGACAGTTTGACTGATACAACTAATCCTCCCTTGCATTGAATGTAGCTGCGTGCATCTCACCTTGTCAAAATGGGACGATATGTTCAGCTCCGGACACCTGCACCTGTCCAGATGGGTTCACTGGTCCACACTGCCAGCAGATGCAAAATGGTGAGTAGACTCTACACATGGTAACAGGCATTCTATGCAGTGTGCATGGATGTACCAAGTCAACTGAATTCTTTGTAATGGTTTTAGCTAGTCTGTTCTTACCTCTGTCCACTTCTCCCCTCCCCACCACCCTTCCCTCCCTTACTCCTCCGTAATCATCTTGACTCCCTCCCATGCAGATTCGGATGCTGGTGTCATGGGAGACCCCCACTTCTCTGTCACTCTTCCTGACGGCAGCAGCTTCTGCTACTCCATCCAAGGACTTGCGGGATTCCCCTTCAGCCTTGTCTCCAGCCACCACTTTGTGATGAATGCAGTGTTTGTCAAACCACCTCCCACACTGGAGCACTTCTCCACACTACTGGGAGAGATTGGTGAGCCATTCCATTTCCAGCAGTGGTACAGTGAATGTTGGCTTTGGTCACTGCAGTCACCTCTCTAAAACAGTCAGCCTCCCTGATCCCAAAGGTCGCTAGCATATCTCTTAAACATTTCAGTCTACCTCTGTAGAGCAGCCACCTCTCTAAACAGCCTGACCCCAAATAGCACTAACATAGCACTAAAAGACTGCAGTCAGAGTCCCTGTAGAGCTGCATATGTACAGCTGTGTGTATGCCATGTGGATCATGTTTGTTTGTGTTGACCAAGTTTGTTGTTGTTTACTGCAACACTTTGCATTGTCAGGTATTCTATACAGAAATAACCAAAGTGCCATCTGGATGAGATTCGATTCCCATGAGAAGGTCATTGAGTTATCTGGGTATGGGACCCTGGATGCCACTATGGTGCACGCTGTGACTGTCACACGCAATACAATGTCTGTTCAGCGTCTGGACAAGCCACTCAACTGGGCATCTAATGTGAGTCAAGCCTCAAGTGAATAGGTCATCTCTCTCGACACACACACACACACACAAGCACACACACACATGCACGCACGCACGCACGCACACACACACACGCGCACACACACACACACACACACACTACATACATGTTTGTACAGTATCTTGAACATACTCCCTCCCCTCCCTCCCCATGTGTTAGGTGACTGTGACTATTAAAGACTTTAGACTCCGTTTTGTTGTGTTCTTCCATAACGGTCACTTGGACCTTGTCTGGAATGAGGCCAAACACTACAGCTACCCAGCACATGGGCTAGTGGGTGAGTGGGGCACACACACACATACACACACGCACACACACACACATACACACACGCAAACACACACACTGCACCCCACACACCATCCCCTCCACACTACAGGCCAGTTCCTCAACAGTAGAGTGAGAGTGGACCAACAAGCGAAAGTCCTTGTCATACCCAACCGCTCCACTATGCTGGTTGCCATGGACAACGCATGGCCTGAGGTGCAGCAAAAGGGTCAAATGTGCTGGAAGTCTCGTAACCCGGATTACCAGGGGGAGGGGCTGATAGAGGGAGCCTACGTGGACTACGTTGTGGACCATATCTTTGCGACTGATTTTGCCTTCTCTCTTGCAAAGGGACACTTCAAGATCAACACTGACTGGAGACATTGAATGATGATTTGACACAAAATAACTGACTGTATTCAACCTTCACTCATCACTACCCCTTCCCACACCTCATCACACTGTACTGATACTAAACCTTATTTTCCTGTATGTATTGTCCCAACTGCAGTTGTTCCCATTCAAAATGTACTGTTACAGGTACTATGTATGGTGTACATATATAATGCATTGCCACACATGCATACATTCCACATGCCATGGGGTCAGGAGTTACAGTGTGCAGTGTGCTCAGTACACAGGGCACAGCTGTTACCATTGGCCTAACATATACATAGCACTTTCCAGCATGCGAAGGAACCAAAAATTGTAATTTGTCTCAGCAACAAATGATCAGTAACGGTAAAAGTATATACAGTGGGTGAAGGTATATACATACCTCAGTCAGCACACTAATCATACCAAACGCAACCACACATTAAACACATTTCATATCAAAGATACGTTTATAAACTTATAAGGAGACATACACAGCACACACACTGCTCACTGATACAAAGTACCTCTCAGAAGTTCCACCTTCAGACCCTGAATATACACTGACTTGGTCAATTTGGGCGAATTATGTGCGCATTCCATGCATGGGTCAGATCTACATCATGCATGCAGTGCGTGGCCTGTGCAAGACGCAACCATTGTTACCATTGGTCTCATAAGCCTGCACTTGCATGCAGAGGAACCAATTTTGTCTCAGTAAGAAATGATCCAGAAAGTTTTATGTACATAGTATAAACATGTATTCTTGCATAGTCAGTCATGTACAACTCTAAGGGTAACCACTACAGTGTAGAAAGGTCAAACTGGTGAATGAGGAGTACACTCAAGAAAGGATAAGCACACACTAAAGCTGGCTATCAAGTAGTGCTGGAAAATGTGATAGTTCCAAGTTAGTGGCTGTAACATTGATCCAGCTTGTGTTTTCAGGTTCCTACATGGAAGAGTAATGGTAAAAGTGCAGTAGGTGAAGGTATATACCTCTCAGTCAGCACACTATCATACTAAACACAACTACACATCAAACACATTCCATATCAAAGGTAGACTTATAGGGAGACATACACAGCACACACACACACTAGCAACTGTATATATACACACTAGTACTAGCTGCTCACTAATACAAACAAAATACCTTTCAGAAGTTTCTCCTTCAGACCCTTAATACTGTCTTGGTCAATTCTTGTGTACTCCATTGCCTCTACAAGCACTGCCCAAGTGGGAGGCTGTTTGCCCTGGCCTTCTTCCCATTTGACTAGTCCGTCTTGCACAGCTTTTTCTTCGTTAGTGGGATTGCCACTAATACATGCTCTTATGGTAGCTGTGTCAAGTTCCACTCCTTCCAGAACTGCATCCACTTTGCCGGCTGCTTTTCTGCTCACATACACTCTGAATAGCTTGAGGTAGTCACTGCGGGCTGTACATCAAGAAGGTACAGCACTTCTCAAGTGTATTCCTCACAAGTAACAAATCTAACCAGCTCACCAGACACTTCCTGAGACAGGACAGCATCAACCCCACCATCGACAGTAGAGGCTGTAGTCTGTGCAGAGTCTGCTAGTGCACACATGATATTGTGAAAGGTAGGAATGGATATACTGCTGGCATACACAGACCCAAACAGCTATGTGTTTGTATACACATAAGTGTATGTACAGTATCAAAGTCATCAAGTGGAATGGTGGAATCTACTTAACAGTCATTTCGGCAGGGACACGCCCAATGGGATGGTTGTGGCTTGAAGTCTCTGAAACAGTGAGAATAATACACAATCACACACACACACGAGCACACACGCGCACACACACACACACACACAAGCACACACACACACACACACACACTAGCACACACACGCGCACACACACGAGCACACACGTGCACACACATACACACACACACACACACACACACAAGGTCATGGCATGTTTATGTAGCTGGTATACATAACAATGAAGCAGCAGATGCAGAAATGTTGTGTACAGCTACTTCAAGCGAGCTGATTTAGTGCTACCTAAACCACACAGTTTACTGACAACAGTAGTACTGGAGTTCACTATTGAAGCTGCCAAAGATTTCGAAGTGGCAAAGAAGGTAATCATCATCAATATTCTTGTCATCAATCAACAGCAATAATGGACAAAGAGGAAGCTGCTTGCAGTCTGCTGGTGTAAAGCACATTAGCACATCATCCTGAAGGAGAAGCCTCACACTTGGAAAGGCAGCAGGGCACAGTGTAACTTCTACTGTGCATTGTTCTTCCAAAGCATTCCATACGGTCAAAGAAAAGTAATATGTGTGCAGTGAAAATGCCACTATTGCACAGGGGTGTGGCTTATTTGCATTGTGTAAAAAGGCTAAATTTTCTCACAAAAATTGATGTCTGGGCCAAATTTTGGCAATCGCAAAATTATTCTCCCACAAAATTTCCCTCTATATCGTATGGGCTTAAAGTTTCGCGGGACTAAACTTTCGCAGATGGCAGATTCTTTACTATATCCGCAGTTTTTAATATTCGTGGATGCTGGGTAACTCATATTGTATTGCATATAATATTATAATGTGTAATAATACAATGTTAAGGGAGAACAGAATGGTGTGCTGTACTGTACCGTTCAATTAAAGGGAGACTAACGCACAAGCACGGAAGGGAAGAGCCTACACACACACACACACACACACACACACACACACACACACACACACACACACACACACACACACACACACACACACACACACACACACACACACACACACACACACAATGAAGCAGCAGATGCAGCAATGTTGCTGTACAGCTACTTCAAGTGAGCTGATTTAGTGCTACCTAAACCACACAGTTTACTGACAACAGTAGTACTGGAGTTCACTATTGAAGCTGCCAAAGATTTCGAAGTGGCAAAGATGGTAATCATCAATATTCTTGTCATCAATCAACAGCAATAATGGACAAAGAGGAAGCTGCTTGCAGTCTGCTGGTGTAAAGCACATTAGCACATCATCCTGAAGGAGAAGCCCCACACTTGGAAAGGCAGCAGGGCACAGTGTAACTTCTACTGTGCATTGTTCTTACAAAGCATTCCATACGGTCAAAGAAAAGTAATATGTGTGCAGTGAAAATGCCTCTACTGCACAGGGCTGTGGCTTATTTGCATTGTGTAAAAAGGCAAAATTTTCTCACAAAAATTGATGTCTGGGCCAAATTTTGGCAATTGCAAAATTATTCTCCCACAAAATTTCCCTCTATATCGTATGGGCTTAAAGTTTCGCGGGACTAAACTTTCCCAGATGGCAGATTCTTTACTATATCCACAGTTTTTAATATTCACAGATGCTGGGTAACTCATATTGTATTGCATATAATATTATTTATTATAATATTATTTATGAGTCTGGTTAGGCTAAATAGGAAAGAAGAGTGGTTTGTTTCAAGGTCTGCACTCTTTTCTGGGCAGCAGTATCCCTCCACTTTCTCACAAGCAAGAGGTGGAATGGGTCAGTGTCAGACTGTCCTTCCAGCCACTTCAAAGCAGTCTCAAATGCATCAAAAGCTTGTGCATGTGACACTGTGGGTTGGGGTTCCACTTCATCATCTGATTCGGGGTCTAGACTGTCTCCACCTCTTGTGACCTCAGCAACTATTTCAGAATCTGTCAATAGCTGATAGCCAGGATCAGTAGAATCTTCAGCCAGCCAATCTTGTGGGGTTTGCCAGCTTTCATTATCTGTAGAATATCCCAGTTCTTGGAAAAGACCCACGAAAGCATCGCTTGAAGAAACTTCCTCGGCATCACTGGAATCATTGCCAGCATCACCGGAATTGTCATCAGCATCACGGGAAGGAATCAGTTTCTTCCAGGATTTCTTGACTGTGATGGGGCTGACATCTTCCCAGGCTTGAGAAACCCAATAAACTGCATCTTTGATTGTCAATGCCTTCACTATGTCAGGAACAGTCAGTGAGGATGCACTGTTCTCCAGAACAATGTGACGCAGTAGACATTTTTTGTATCGGCGTTTCAGGGCTTCAAGAAGTCCTTGATCCAATGGTTGCAAGATGGAGGTTGTATTGGGAGGCAGAAACATAGTTGTAACCTTGCCATCACAAGAGGTAAGCTTCTCAGCTGATGGATGAGCTGGTGCATTATCGAGAAGCAAAAGCACTTTGTACTCAATGCCGTGATCTTGGCAAAACTTCTTGACATGAGGCACAAACTTCTTATGAAACCAACCTTCAAATAGGGTTGCATTCATCCAAGCTTTGGGCTGTGACAAATAGCACACAGGTAGTGCGCTCATCTCCATATTCTTAAAGCATCGTGGCCTTGCACTCTTGTGAATGAAAGCCAGAGGGAGCTTACAGGTCCCCGATGCATTACAGCAACCTAGTAGGGTGACCCTGTCTTTGGCCTGCTTGAAGTTTTTAGCTTGCTTCTCTCCACAATGAACAAGGGATTTTGAGGGCATCAGTTTCCACCACAAGCCAGTTTCATCAGCATTGAAAACTTGATCCAGGGAATAACCACCTGTCTTCATCCTTTGATGCAGCTCGCTCTGAAATGAGTCAACTGCAGAAGTGTCTGCTGACAATGATTCCCCTTGAAGAGAAATGCCTCTGATTCCATGGCGAGAAATGAAGTTTGAAAGCCATCCAGAGCTAGCCACAAATGACTGAGCACTGCTTTCTGGATAAATGGATGGAAAGAGCTGCAAAGCTTTCTCCTTCAGTAGGGGCCCTGACACTGGAGCACCCTTAGAGCGCTGTTGCATGAACCATGTGTAGCATGCCTTCTCCAGTTCCTCGAACTTTGCTTCTCTAACAATGCATCTCTTCTTAGCAAAGGTAGGACAATCGCTCGTAGACACGTACTTCTCGATTTTCTCTCGATCCTTCCATATGTCGCCAACGGTAGACTTCGGAACTCCATGAATATCACCAACGAGTCGCTGGGACTTCCCTTCCTTTAAGTCGTCAATAATCTTTAGCTTCTGGTCGAGCGTAATGACGCGCCGCTTTCTGCTAGCCATCTTCACACTATGTGCAAGGAAATCGTGACGTCAGCTACGTAGTAATAAAATGGCCGGCTTGCTAATTACACCTGCCCGGTAGACCGAGGCGCCCGGAACTTCGACGACCGGATAAGTGAGGTTCCACTGTATGTGTAATAATACAATGTTAAGGGAGAACAGAATGGTGTGCTGTACTGTACCGTTCAATTAAAGGGAGACTAACGCGCAAGCACGGAAGGGAAGAGCCTACACACACACACACACACACACACACACACACACACACACACAATGAAGCAGCAGATGCAGCAATGTTGCTGTACAGCTACTTCAAGTGAGCTGATTTACTGCTACCTAAACCACACAGTTTACTGACAACAGTAGTACTGGAGTTCACTATTGAAGCAGCCAAAGAAGTGGAAAAAGGTACTCCTCATCAATCAACAGCAATAACGGAAGCCACTAGTAGTTTGCTTGGTGCAAAGCGCATTAGCACAATGTCATCATCCCAAAAGAAAAGCCTTGCATGTGGAAAGGCAGCAGAGCACAGTGTAACTTCTACTGTGCATTGTTCTTCCAAAGCATCTATACTGTCAAAGAGAAGCAACATATGCGTACAGATACATTGACACTATTGCACAGGGGTGTGGCTTATTTTCGTTGTGTAAAAGGCTAAATTTTCTTGCAAAATGGATGTCTGGGCCAAATTTTGGTGTTTGCAAAAATATTCTCCTACAAAAATTACCCTCTATAATGGTGCTTACTTTGACGTGGCTTCAGCTTATCTGCAGATGCGTACAGGTTGACGTCTCCAAGTAGGGCATTCGTGGTCTCTGCTACCTGGAAGGTAGTACTATCATTGGGTGACTGAGACTGTAACAACAAATCACGACACTGGTCCACCATCTCCTTGTTGACATCTGCAAGTAGGGCCGTCAGTGACTTGTCGCAATCAGCCAGCTTTGGAGCAAACAGCTCAGACCACATCGAACGAGAAGGGGAGCCAGGAGAGGGCGGGAGCTGTAGGGAAATGTGGTCAGGCAGAGCGGAGAAGACTACCAGGTAGTTCCCCGCACACGGCTCTAGCTCCTCACCGCCCTTCGGCACACTTCCTGAACGAGAAAACATCTTGCCCTTGTCCTTCTTCCCCCCGCGACAGGCGTCAAAGAAGAGCAGCTTTGCGACACCCGTTCCACAGCGGTGCTCCAAGAAGGGCTTACACACGTCCTCCGTGCTCAAGCTCTCACCGTCTTGGCAGACAATGCAGCCCTCCCGCCGTGTCCGCTGTACACGAACACGAGGTGCTGCTTGACATCGCCCGAGGCGGCCGACATATCCAGCGCTGAGACTTTCTTGAGCAGGCGGATCGTCTCCTCTTTTGTTAGATTGTGGTAAGGGCGCACGTAGAAGTGGAGGCTCTCCAGGGTTTTCTTCCACGCGTCGAGGTCCTTCTTCGTTCCTGGGAGCTCTTTGCAGTTGCGGTCAGGGCAGCCAACGTAGTCGTTGGTCAGAATCACAGCCTCGCCAATTGTTGGCTGTGTCGGGGACGCGTTTCCCGCCATGTCTCTCCCGGCCTGCAAGTTCCACGATCTGACGACTCCGCTATCAGCTATCCCGAACGGATGATGGCTTTTATACATTTTCCGTTTAGCTACATGACAGAAATGACGGAAACGATCCAAGTCGAAAAGGGCGTCGTATACACGCAGTAGCTTTTACCAACGTGAAAACCAGAGGCGTGACTTCAGTCGCCTCCTTGCGTTTCAGGAATCCTGACTTATTCCTATAGGCCTTTTTTGATTTCACAATGGCTATCTAGGTCAAAGGCAAGGAATCAGTTGCAGTGTGCACCACTAGTGCATAGAGACTCATGGCTGTGTATCAGTGTTGATGGTGACTTGGTAACAGTACAGATGAGACTCAGTGAACAGTAAGTGAAGCTGGAGAGTTGGGTAATAGTTTTATTTATACTTTTGCTGCTCCAAGTAGCACAGTGAGCAAAGCCAGTGCTGCTACTTGTACAGTGGTTTCACGATTTCTATTCCCGCATTGCACTCGATCATGTGAGTATAAAGTATTGGAAGGATAGGCTTGCACAGGTTAAGCACGTGCTTCGATCTACGTGTGAGCCTATTGTTCCAATAATTTACCACGTGATTGAGAGCAATGCGCAAATGTCAATCGGGACTAGAAATTTGAAACCATTGTATCTAATAATAAATATCAATTGGTGCGAACCTGAGTGAGCCTACACTAGAGTGATGAACAGCAACTTTGTCTGTTTGTATGATGTAGCTATTGTATGACAAACGACTGTTGAATAATCTTATCTTATCTTTTATACAGTCAACGTCCACTGCAGCGATACTGGGAAGACCGACAACTCCCTTTCGCCTCAAAACCTGCCCAGCCACTAAAGCTGGTGTAGCTAGTTACCCAAGTGACTTATGGACATGCACAAATGCAATAGCTTAAGGACTATCTACCACAATGTCATTCACTTCTAAGTTCTAACATAGATACTGTGGGGATTGGAGTGCCATTATAGTTGCTGGGTGATTGTAACCAGAGGGAGACAGGGAAGTGCTGAGGAAGAATGAGTAGTTGTGATGTGTGAACAGCATTTCTATATATATTGTGAGTTACAGATTTGATGGCTTTTGTCTCTTTTGCCATAACTGACAGTCTGTGAAGTGCAGCGTACTGGATAGTTTTAATTACTTGCCATTCTGTGTTTGCTTGGCCTGATATCACTTACCAACTAACACACACACACACACACACACACACACACACACACACACACACACACACGTGCACACACACACACACACACACACACACACACACACACACACACACACACACACACACATGCACACACACACACACACACATGTGCACACACGCACACACACATACACACGTACACACACACACACACTCGTGCACACACACACACACACACATGCACACACACACACACACATGTGCACACACACACACACACACATGCACACACACACACACACACATGTGCACACACACACACACACATACACACGTACACACACACACACAAACCTTTGGCAGTTGTTACCTTGGTTACGAATGGGGTGACTTATGTATGATAGCTGTTTACATTATTGGTCCGTATCCTAGGTAACAAATGGTCATTGTTGAAGTTATTGTAAATTTGCATAAAACTGTGTAGACTGCTTCACATTCTACATGCATAGAAGAATAACGAAATTGATGACTCAGCCCTTTACATACCCACTATTGTACCCATTTATACTAGTATTAGTGTAAGTATTGGTGATGAATTTATATTATACTACTTGGCTGGCATATTTTATGCTCTGACCCAAGGTTGTAGTAAGTCCCCCGCCATCCACTTCCCACCCTCCCCACACCTTCCACTCCTCCCCCTCCCCACTCACTCACCATACCATCCACTCCCCACCCTCCCCACAACCCTCCCCCTCTCCACTCACGCCCCACACCCTCCACTCCTCCCCCTCTCCACTCACTCCCTACACCCTGCACTCCTCCCCTTCCCACTCACTCCTTGTAAGCTGAGGTCCAGGGATATCTCACTTATGAGGGTAGTCTTGCCACTGCCAGTGGGGCCCGTGAATATCGTTAACTCTCCTGCCCTGTGGCCTTTGAGAATGTTGGACAAGTTGGAGAACCTCTTCCACTGGATGGGGAGGGGTAGAGTAGTGACACACACACACACGCACACGCACACGCACACGCACACACACACACACACACACACACACACTGAAGCAGTAGTCACACTATGGTAGAAATGACATCGCTACAGTTGCATTCCTCCTGTCAAACAACATGTTACATAGTACACTGATGTCATGACCATACACTGCTAGTAACCACCCACTTCATGCACACTCTTATACACACACTTACATATATACATACGTAGAATTATATGAATTATGGTGAAGCTCGAGAACACTACAGCTGCAGCTCCACTTGGTCGATCTGTCTATTATAAGCCAGAGACGAATGAGCTCACC
>OZ025872.1:337500-362500 GCA_964019415.1 Ianthella basta | reverse complement strand
ACCATAGATACTCGACTGTTTTAGGGTCAGTTGTCCGCCGGTGCAGCTCCAACGATAATCGCCATGCGGTTCGCTTTCCGGTTCTTGCTAAATGGCGGATGGGTCTGGAAACGAATAGTTGTACACGCTTAGCTAGCTTGTATACGTATTCTCAAATTTATCTGCGCATTTCATGATCATTTACCGTTCTTGACAAGATTAATGCCTTTAACCATAGCTATGCTTCATTTACTGTTACTGCGCAGCTGAGTGTCGCGATTTCTTGTTGCTGACGAGTCGCCTAGCTTGCACTGGTATGTGTCACGTGATACACCTAATTTCCCTTCGTGTGTATCTTTCTAGATCCCATCTCAAGCATTTAGGTGCAAAACCATAATTGTACATTTGTCTTGAGAGAGAATTGGCACCTGCGCAATGGAACACGCACACAATCAAGGGATTGATGTAGCTAGCTAGCTATACGTGCTAGTGCGCAATCATGCTGCATGTGCAAGTATTAATTGCATGTTCACCATCCTATGTTTATCCATTTTGGAGTTATTGCAAGAGATCAAATTAAAAGTGATCGAATTGAACCCTTTTCAAGCAGGGACACATCATACCTACATATATAGTATAATGTACGCATTATTTTATGTGCCTTCTGTTAGCAGACATTGCTGAATCGCTTGGGATTGCCTCTTTCAAGGATAAGCAGAATGAAGTGCTGAGAGCATTTTTGCATATCCCTACCACTCAATACTAGATTGTGATCATCCCCCCCCCCCCCCCCCACACACACACACAAAAGTGCAATGTTCCAATATTGTGTTCACATGATCAATGCAGAGTGTAATAGAAAGTGGTAAAAGAAACTGAATGCAAATGCATATAGTGATAGTGTCAATGTGCTTATGTGGATGGTCCAAGTGACTGCCGCGGATTTCCAGTCCCAGTATCATTGATATTGTGTAATGTGCAAGTACGTATGCCATAAATCATGTGACCCACAAAGTGTGCATGTGCACGCGTGCACACTTTGTGGGTGCACACACACACACACACACACACACACACACACACACACACACACACACACACACACACACACACACACACACACACACAAACATCAAGGCAGTTTAGCACACTGTATTGTAGTATTGAGATAAGGGAACCACAAGTATTTTGTCAATTGCTGTAGCACACTATAAAAGTAATTCAGTCTCCTATGTTAATACATGGTTAGTGATGAGTGCATAGCATCTATAGGTTCCACTGATGGTCACTTACAGTAAACTCCATGCACTGTAAGCACTATTCCTAAATATACACACACAATACATAAACACATGCCTCACAACTCTCAACTGTGGCCGTATGTGTGTAGTCAAGTGGTTCTTCAGTTCAGCATCACACGTGTGTCTAGCTGCGTGCACTGCTAAATGAGCTTCACAAGGTCTGCTCCACATGCAGCTAGGTGTTCCCTCCCGTATACATCTGACAAGAGACAGTGTACATAGTACACACTACACACACTGCACACACTGCACACACTGCATGCACACACTGCACACACTGCACACACTGCATGCACACACTGCACACACTGCACACACTGCACACACTGCACATGGCAAGTTCTTATCATGCAGCCTCTGAGCTGTGTTTGTCTTCACCGGTCCCTCCCTCCATGACTACATACCTACACATGTATATTGTATTATACACTTACTATGCAAACAAGGAAAGGTGGCAACACATACACTTTCTGCATGTGTCACAAACACCAAACAATGCATTGCTAGTCCATGCAGTACCCCACCTCCCCACCTGTGTGTGTTCAAGTGCATGGTATACGGAGTGTGTAGCTCTTTGTGACATGGGACAGCTAACATTGTCAACAGTGGTCAACTTTGAAAAGGATTTGTGTTTGGTTGATGTTTGATCACACAATGTCATGCAATGTTACCAGAATTCTCATGAAAACATGTACAAACATGCAAAACAGCTAAAGTAAAAGGTACTTTGTGTGTTGTATAAATATGTCCAGGTGAATAATGTGTGTACAGACCAAAGAACACTCTACAAACTGTACAACTCACATACATGTGTGTACATACACACAATACAAAGGGACCATGGTGTTTGTATATACACTGTACAGTACATTACACTCTTGAGATGTGAACATTATATACAGCAATAGTGTACAAACATGTATAAATATGACGGGGACAACTTGACACAAAGTGTGTTTGCAGTCAAACATTGTCTTGTGTTAGCTTGTGTGTATCAAATGTTGAAGTTGTGTTCATCAGCTAGTCTGCTTCCCTGTGTGTGTGGGACACAGTGGAGAGAGAGGAGGGAATCACAGTAAAGGAGTAAAGACAATGATGGTAAAGTGTGGGTGGACAACCAAACCACATACACACGTACACACATGCACACACACACATGCACACACACGTACACACACGCACACACACACACACACATGCACACACACACACATACACGCGCGCTCACACACACACACACACACACACACACACACACACACACACACACATACACGCGCGCTCACAAACACACACACATACACACACATCCTCTAGCACACTGCCTTACCAGGTGAGCCAATTCGCCTTCTCTTGGCCTGTGAACTAGTTGGAGCAGACCCATTGGAAGGAGGGCAGTGGGTTGGGATCTGAGAAACTACAAGAGAAACAGCGAACATTCCAATGTGTCACCAACTACACTCTACTACACACATGCACCCTGTTACAGTCATGTCATGGCTTCTAGTCCCACTTCAGTAACTCCTGGTGTCACCCTCCACTGCACTTGATCATGTGAATACAGTACAGGTACAGTGGATGTGTACATGCCTCTCATTGTACATTGACGTCATCACACACACAAAAGTGCAATGTTCCAATATTGTGCTCACATGATCAATGCAGAGTGCTAATGGGAATTCGGACAAGAAACTAAAAACAACTGCACAATATAGTAAGTGACCAGTGTCAAAGTGTTCGTGCACGTAGCACTAATTCCTTCACTGTTCTGTAATAGTTAATTCAACAGTAGTCCATTGGATAAAGTGCCTATCAACTTGTTAAAGTATTGCTAATACTCCAGAAACTAATCAACAATGAACTAACAGGGAAGCAGCCTATAGCCATTCCTGGTGTGGAAGAGGACTGCTTAGTCTAAGGACAAATTACTGCAAGGACACTTTGGAGCAGAACAACACGGCACACAAATGTGCCCATTTAGTTGAGTGCACAGCTCTAATTAAAATGGTACAAACAGGAGAATCTGCAGTTGGGGAAATCCCTGTGATATGCCATGCTAATTAAGTGGACAGTGGGTAGGCTAACCTGTACGAGTGGGTGGGGTTCCCCCTCCCTTTCCCCTCCAGACACCCACACATCACACCATCTGGCTATATGAATGCACATTCATCAGTTCTGCAGAAGCTTACAATAATGTACGTATACTCACCAAAGAAACTTACTTTGTCACGCAGCATCTGTCCAAATTCCCTCACTCTAGCATACCCTTTGGCACTGGTCATGATTGAGCATAATTTCTTTAGGCTGAACAGTGTTGCCTGTTGGAGCAGGTGCATAAAGAGAATCTCATTAGCTGTTTTGTGGATTTAGCCTCGTGGATGCTAGTCTCCTGCTCCTCTGATGATGTCGTCATGGTAGGCTTCACTAGCAATGTGTTCTGCATCAACATTTGACAAAACTGGTGTCTTACAATATTCAGCAGTGACACTACCTAAGAAAGAAACCAAACAGAACCTCCCTCTTAGCTAGCCCATTCACTGTCACAAGCAGTAACCACAGTAGTAGCTAACTACACAGGGCGGAAAGAGATCTAGCTAGCTACGTATTACGGCTTGGCCTCACAGGAAATACCGCTATAGCAGTAGAAAACTGACATCACGTCTAATCATGCATATGTGTGCAATCACAAGAAACGGTATTAAAACACACTGCTACAGTATGTGGCAATGTGCAACATACTACTCAGCTAGAATTATGAATAGGACAGACTTATATATACAGGTGGAGAGAAGGACGTTAAAATGTGTATGTAACTCACACTCACACACACACACATACCTCTGAAACAGGGGGACGAGAGGGAAGGGGAGGACAAGGGAGGGGGAGGGAGGGGAGGGGAGGAGGAATGGGGGGGAGAAGGGGAGGGAAAGGGAGGGGAGGCGGAGAGGAGAGTGGCTGACTGCAGTTCTCACAGCTGAAGATAGTGCCATCACTCACAGTTGGCAGTGACATCCTCTGTCATAAATTCCACCATGAATGTTGTTGCTGGCTCCTTGTCCAGGATGAGGACTAGGTGCACCTCTTCTCCCTCAGACACGGTATAGGTTATGGGCTGGAAGTTCACAGTGGGTCCTAGGAGTGGGGAAATAAATTGCCATGGTAACATGAGCTGACAAGGTACTAAGGACTCTCCATACACAAAGCCTTTAGCCACACGACCCTCTCACTCACTGTCTCCATCCTCAACGGTAACTGTGGCAACATCCTCAGGTCCTATAACCACCCTGTTGTCTGAAACGGATGAGATTTTCAATTCAAATTCTTTTTTACTTTCCTCTGCTAAGTCATCAGTTGGTAACACCAAGGAGATGGTTGCCATGGTGATACCTGCTGCAAATGTTACAGTATATGGTCCAATGGGCCTGTAGTCATTGGGAGCTGTGGGGGCAAGCAGGGGTCACATGACAGTCAGGTGACATCATTAGGTGGGTCACATGACAGTCAAGTGACATCATTAGGTAGGTCACATGACAGTCAAGTGACATCACTAGGTAGGTCACATGACAATCAGGTGACATCACTAGCTAGGTCACATGACAATCAGGTGACATCACTAGCTAGGTCACATGCGTCATCTCAGTCAGAGAGGTACAAGACACACTACCTTTGACTGTCCCGTCTTCATTGACCACAATGACAGAGTATGGAGAGATGCTGGGGATGCTGGCTTTCAGGGTGACATTGAGTATGTCCCCCTCATTAGTGGTGTACGTTGTGGGATCAAAGGTGACAGACACAACTGCAGAGGCACAAAGTCACCAGTCTCATTCACACACTCACTCTCTGTCAACTCTCACAGTGATACCAGTGACAATGACATGCTTACCCTTGTCATCAGTGATGTTGACAGTGGTGCTCTCAAACTCCCCGGTGCTGCTCCCAGTGAGAGCCATCACTATGAGGCTCAACACAAACTGTTCATCTGGCTCCAAATTGTCCTTGTCGTCCTCCACAGACAACATGAAGTCCTTGGAGGTCTCCCCGGGGGTAAAGGTCAATGTGACAGGATCAAACTTAGAGTCACTTGGGTCTGCAGTAGGAAGGGGAGGGGACGGGAGGAGGAGAGGAGGGGAGGGGATGGGAAGTGGAGAGGAGGGGAGGGGACAGGAGGAGGAGAGGAGGGGAGTGGACGGAAGGAGAGGAGGGGAGGGGAGGGGAGGAGGAGAGGAGGGGAGGGGATGGGAGGAGGAGAGGAGGGGAGGGGACGGGAGGAGGAGAGGAGGGGAGGGAAGGGGATGGGAGGAGAGGAGGGGAGGGGAGGGGAGGAGAGGAGGGGAGGGTACGGGAGGAGGAGGTGAGGGGATGGGAGGAGGAGAGGAGGGGAGGGGAGTTGTGCTGTGCAAGACTCAAGAACCATCAAGTGCGGTGCACTGACCATTTGTAGTCAGGTTGGAGGATGTAACTATGACATCGTAAGGGAAGGAGGCATTGTTGCCTGCCATGACACAAATGGAAACCGTGCCCATCGACTCACTGACAGAGTAGGATGGCTGCTCAAAGGTCACCTTGATGCCAGGGACAGGAGGTGTGGAGAGAACAGGACTTCACACAGATGCATACATCCACCAACGCACACACTTCACACCATTACACACACAATGTCATACCATCATCATCAATGATCCGAATGATGGGTTCAAATTCAACAGGTTTACTTTCCCCTGACTCCACCCCCTCCTGCCCAGGGAGGGAGGTGATGAGTACCTGGAACAGCTCATCCAGTTCAACTAGACTGTCATTGATGACAGTGATGTTAAAACAGGCAAATGTCTCTGCAGAGGCTATTGTCAACATCTGAGGGTCCTCGTGGAAGTACTCATTGCCTAGGCAACAAAGACAGCCTCCACTAACACACAACTACCAGCAAAGTACAGACACACACCGGTACTACGTAATTGTCAGGGAGGTCCCCTCACCTGTTGCAATCCCATCTACAGAGAGCGAGAGAGAAGACAAAGTGACCCACAAAAACAAGCCGCATGTAAACACACCTCCCTATGTCTCCTTCACTAGTCAAACACGCCCACTCACCCCACCCACCCTGTCTGCCCACCCACCCCCTCACCAATTGCCGCATTGCCAATCAGGCTTGAGGAGGAGTCCAGCTCCTGTAGTACGACCATCAGTCAGTCAAGGAGGAGGTGCTGGGCCCGGTCTTGTTTAGGCAGACCTCAACAAACCCCACCCCCTCCACCACACGGTAGTTCTGAGCTTCAAATGTCACCATCACCATGTCTACATGAAGGACAGGGCCGCATCACATTGAGATGGGTGTAGTGTGGAAGTGTACATTGAGATGGGTGCAGTGTGGTGGTGTACATTGAGATGGGTGCAGTGTGGTGGTGTACATTGAGATGGGTGCAGTGTGGTGGTGTACATTGAGATGGATGCAGTGTGGTGGTGTACATTGAGATGGGTGTAGTGTGGTGGTGTACATTGAGGTGGGTGCAGTGTGGTGGTGTACATTGAGATGGGTGTAGTGTGGTGGTGTACATTGAGATGGGTGCAGTGTGGTGGTGTACATTGAGGTGGGTGCAGTGTGGTGGTGTACATTGAGATGGGTGCAGTGTGATGGTGTACATTGAGATGGGTGTAGTGTGGTGGTGTACATTGAGGTGGGTGCAGTGTGGTGGTGTACATTGAGATGGGTGCAGTGTGGTGGTGTACATTGAGATGGGTGCAGTGTGGTGTTGTACATTGAGATGGGTGTAGTGTGGTGGTGTACGTTGAGATGGGTGCAGTGTGGTGGTGTACATTGAGATGGGTGCAGTGTGGTGGTGTACATTGAGGTGGGTGCAGTGTGGTGGTGTACATTGAGGTGGGTGTAGTGTGGTGGTGTACATTGAGATGGGTGCAGTGTGGTGGTGTACATTGAGATGGATGTAGTGTGGTGGTGTACATTGAGATGGGTGCAGTGTGGTGGTGTACATTGAGATGGGTGCAGTGTGGTGTTGTACATTGAGATGGGTGCAGTGTGGTGGTGTACATTGAGGTGGGTGCAGTGTGGGGGTGTACATTGAGATGGGTGCAGTGTGGTGGTGTACATTGAGATGGGTGTAGTGTGGTGGTGTACATTGAGATGGGTGCAGTGTGGTGGTGTACATTGAGATGGGTGCAGTGTGGTGGTGTACATTGAGATGGGTGCAGTGTGGTGGTGTACATTGAGATGGGTGCAGTGTGGTGGTGTACATTGAGATGGGTGCAGTGTGGTGGTGTACATTGAGATGGGTGTAGTGTGGTGGTGTACATTGAGGTGGGTGCAGTGTGGTGGTGTACATTGAGATGGGTGCAGTGTGGTGGTGTACATTGAGATGGGTGCAGTGTGGTGGTGTACATTGAGGTGGGTGCAGTGTGGTGGTGTACATTGAGATGGATGCAGTGTGGTGGTGTACATTGAGATGGGTGCAGTGTGGTGGTGTACATTGAGATGGGTGCAGTGTGGTGGTGTACATTGATGTGGGTGCAGTGTGGTGGTGTACATTGAGATGGATGCAGTGTGGTGGTGTACATTGAGATGGGTGTAGTGTGGTGGTGTACATTGAGATGGGTGTAGTGTGGTGGTGTACATTGAGATGGGTGTAGTGTGGTGGTGTACATTGAGATGGGTGCAGTGTGGTGGTGTACATTGAGATGGGTGTAGTGTGGTGGTGTACATTGAGGTGGGTGCAGTGTGGTGGTGTACATTGAGATGGGTGCAGTGTGGTGGTGTACACTGAGATGGGTGCAGTGTGGTGGTGTACATTGAGATGGGTGCAGTGCGGTGGTGTACATTGAGGTGGGTGCAGTGTGGTGGTGTACATTGAGATGGGTGCAGTGTGGTGGTGTACATTGAGGTGGGTGCAGTGTGGTGGTGTACATTGAGGTGGGTGCAGTGTGGTGGTGTACATTGAGGTGGGTGCAGTGTGGTGGTGTACATTGAGATGGGTGCAGTGTGGTGGTGTACATTGAGATGGGTGTAGTGTGGTGGTGTACATTGAGATGGGTGTAGTGTGGTGGTGTACATTACACTTACTCTCATTGTCCACAATCGTCACCATGGCAACATCAGGCATTGCCACAGTGATCCCAAGTGGCCCGCTGTCAAGCACAGTCAGTGTCAGGGAGAAGTTCTCATTTCCTTCAAAAGTGGAATCTTCAATGATGTTCACACTGAAGTTATGCCGTGTGGAGCCAGGTAGAATGTTTTGAATTGTGGGCAAGAAACCAGTGACATCATAGTCAGTAAGGGCTGAGGGGAGGGGAAGGGAAGGGGGAGGAGAGGGGAGGGGGAGGGGAGGGAATGGGGGGGGGAGGTAGACAGGAGAATGTATAATTGTAAAAATCTTCTGTCCATCTTCACTCCAGTTGCCATGACAACAAATATCTCACCTGTGGCCGTCCCATCTACTGCAGTGATAAGAGCCCTAAAGGAGAACTCAAAAGGTGTTTTTGTTACCACGGCAACCTCAAGCACCCCATCTCCCTCCCCCACTTGATAGGCTGGTCTCTCAAACCGAACACTGAGAGCTGCAGATGACACAGTGGCAGCAGTAGGCAGAGAGGGGAGAACACACAGGCACCCCACTGGTGAACACAAGGCCTAGACACACACTCTGCAACACACACACACACACACACACACACACACACACACACACACATACATACACATACGCACACACACACACACACACACACATACATACACATACACACACACACACGCATACACCCAAGCACACGCACACACACATATACACACACACACACATGGTGAGAGATACACACACACACACACACACACACACACACACACACACACACACACAGGCAAATGTTGTACACTGCACACACATAATTGCCTTCACACACCATCATTGTCTTCAGTGAATACTTTAGTCCTGCTAATACTGCCAGTCTTGACGTTCACGGTTGCTTCTGTTGACAGAATGACAAAGGTGACATGCAGTGTCTCGTCACTTTCAGCCACAAGGTCATCAATGGTGGAGATGTTGACGGACACAGCAGATGTCCCAGGTTCAAAGGTAACCACGACATCGGTGAGGGCTGTAAAGTCAGCCCCAGCTGAGGACAGGAGGAGAGGAGCACTCACAAACACTTCACGTGAAAGGGCTTCCCCACTCACCATCTGCTGTTCCCTCCACAGTGGACACATTGACTTCAAAGGACATTTCTATGGCAACATCGCTCTCCAAGGTGACTGTCACACGGTTGCCCTCGGCAACCACATAACTAGATGTTCCCAATGACAATCTAACCACTAACAGTAGAGAGGTGAGACCACACATGACCTCCGCCCCCACCCCCACCCCCACCCCACCCACTGGCTGCCCAATTGGCCCGCTCACTGGTCTGGTCCTCTATTATCACCAAGCCTGTATCAGGTCCAATGCCCACGTCGCTGACATTCATCAGCTCCACAAGGAAGACCTCCTCTCCTTCAAACACATTGTCAGTGCGTGTCTGGAAGGTGGTGTTGGCAGAACCGGGTGAAGTGACAGAGGCTGCCAAGCTGACTTCCTTTGGACCACTGTCATAGTCATCACCAGCTGTGTGGGGAGAGGGATGTGAGTAGGGGATGTTTGTCACAAGTGTCACTGTGACACTGTCACCCTCTGGCACCATATACACACTTGACATCAGGGACACAATCAGCTCTAAACAGCACCAACAAAACCACTAGTAAACATGGGCTGTAAACACAAATTAACCCCATGCACCTCCCATCCACCCCACAGCTTTCCTGCACTCACTGTCATTGTCACTGATGCAGCGGACAAAGGCAGTAGTGGTCCCTCCGTCCACAACAAGTCCCCCAGCACAGCTCAAGTGCTCAGCGTAGCCAGTGATCCTAACTCTGAAGTTCTCCGGCAGCTCTGCCACTTGGTCATCAGGGATGGCGACAGAGAAGGTGAGGCTAGCTCCCCTGGCCGGCCTGGAAGGTGACATTGCTGGGGAGGGGGGATGTAGTCCACTCCCATGGTGGCCGATATCCCATTAAAGTCAAGATACATTAGGGACACAGTGAAAGGGAAGGTGTAGCTTGTGGTGCTGGTTACCACGGCGATGTTTGCTGCTGTACCCTGAGTAGTGTCATACAGGGATGCACCAAAGGACACTTGAAGGTCTGTGCAGTGGAGGACACATGGCTACTTGACTTCATCAGCATCACACACCTTTTAATACACATACTCACACACACAAACACACACACACACACACACACACACACACACACACGCACACACACACACACACACACACACACACACACACACACACACATGCACACACACACACAACTTACGGCCATCTGCATCTAAAATGCAAGTATTCAAAGTTGTTGTTGATCCCAGCACCACTCCATGTGAAGGACTGCCAAGCACAGCATCAAAGCACTCCGTGCACTCAATGACACCATCAGATGTGGTTGACACTGTCACATTGACAGATGTCATATCAGGCCGGAGCGTCACTGTCACTGGGAACCCACTAACATCAAAGTTATCTCCACCTGAGGGGGTACAGAGTACAGTGAAGGGGGTGGGGCTAGGGGGTTGCCAGGCAACTTGCTCACCAGTGGCTGTTCCATCTACTAAAGTCAATGTGACACTTATTGGGATTCTGAACTCTCCTATAGTGTCAACGGTGTATGTCACACTGTCACCCTCTGTCACCGTGGCCGGGCCCAGCAGTGACACAGTGACAGCTGCAGAAGAACATAAATAGCACATTAACCACTGTCACTTGCACCTCCATCAATGAACACACACTACATACACGTACAAGTTTAGCTGACACAACACCACATGACAGTGGCACATGGCGAATGTGACAGCAACAGAACCTTCACCAGCTACTTGTGCCAGTTGAGGTCGGCCTCACTAGGGCACACTGGGGTGATGGGCTGTGACACCACACTACACTCACAGCCAGGGGAGGCAGTACTGCACAGGCCAGGTACAGCACACACTGCACACACACACGCACACAGACACACACACACACACACACACACACACACACACACAGACACACACACACATCTCTGATGTGACCCTGTGGGACAAACGACGTAATGCCGACATATTGGAGGAGACTAGGGAGCTACCAGTAGAAGAACATGCAACTAAGGTTGAAGAGGCTCCAGTGGTTCGGACACCTACAGAGAATGCCAGACCATCGGCCACAGAAGCAGCTTCTAAGGTGCAGACCAAGAGGAAAGAAGAGGAGGCCAGGCGGGACATCTCTGCAATGGGTAGATCTGATCAGCAGAGATCTAACCAGAATCGCTAACTGGCAAGAAATGGTGATGGACAGAAGTGAATGGAGAGCTGCAATACACCAACCCAAGTCAACAGCCCCATCCCAACCTGTGACGAAGTAGAGCAAATGGACACTGCCCGACATCCATGATGGACAAGGAGTAAAGAAGTAGATAAAGAAGAAGAAGTGTGTGTGTGTGTGTGTGTGTGTGTGTGTGTGTGTGTGTGTGTGTGTGTGTGTGTGTGTGTGTGTGTGTGTGTGTGTGTGTGTGTGTGTGTGTTAGCTGGTAAGTGATATCAGGCCAAGCAAACTTAGAATGGCAAGTAATGAAAACCATTCAGTACTACCGCACTTCACAGACTGTCAGTGAAGGTAAAAGAGACAAAAGCCATCAAATGTGCAACTCACAATATATATGTATCCAGTTCAGTGTGGCAGATCCACTCCATGCTGGAGTGCCAACTCTTGTGCCAACACTCCATCACCAGTCTTCTTCACTGCTGTCACTACTGTCCGCCATGTTCGAGGGAGGGTACCTGTTCCTGCCTGGTGTGAAGTCCACTTCCCCACCAAATCCAACATACACTCTTCTAGGTTCCCCTTATTGTTTGAGTTAATGATCTCCATAAACTGGTACTCCACACTGAGGAAGACACCAAACTGCCTCCATCTTGCAACCAGTTGGTGATTTAAGGCTGCATATAGGTCTGCCACAGAGATAGGAGAATCAACTGTTGCACTTGACCAATGAAGGAAAAGAGACACCATTTACAGAATACAGACTGAACAGAGATTACCATGTAAAGGGTTGGCAATCTGGCATAATGCTGCAATAAGGTGACATGTACAGTTCATGAATATAGTGCAGTGTACAAACAAACACCACTGTCACTACAAGTAGCGGCGAAGGGACCAGTGACGGACATGACAGGCTAGATGCACATTTACCCCCGCTGTTGACAGTGAGGCAGTTCCTCAAAGTGAACAAGCTCCATTTTAAAGAGGGTCACACCACTCTGACCCTGAGCTGTCCGCTGTGCGAGAGGGAGACCTCTCAGACTGCCACCATCCCTACTATGACAGCACTGCTCTACTGTGCTGTCTGATACTAGTGTGTGTAGACTGTACACTCCCCAATCACATACATGCACAGCACCCCAGCTAGTGCACATTTCCCACTGGTACCTACCACTGGTATTGACTGGGGCTGTCTCCATTAGCTTGGGAGGTGAAGCAGTACCCGAGGTGGGCTCGGAAGAAGCCGGGGACACAGGTAGTAGGGCAGCTGAACAGAGAAGAAAACTGATGCTTGTAATTGCATGGTAGTCAGACACACCCACATCCACACCAACACACCTACACCCATACACACCAACACACACCCACACACACCCACACCCACCCCACCCCCCCCCACACACACAGCATCAAGTTGTCTGCACACTGCTGGAGGTCCTCACCAGTTGAGCTAGTTGCCACTTTCTTTGGCTTTGAACTGGTTAGATCAGGCCCACTGTGAGGACAGGGGCCACTTGGGATCTGTGAAACTGATCAACAGAGCACAATTCAATGTAACACTCAAACTACTACACACACTGCCTAACTCTTACAGTGACAGTGACCACACAATACAATTGATACATCTAGCTGTCTCTGTTACTGCTGTCACAAGTAAACACTACACATTATAGTCCCCTCTAGTCCTCTGAACATAGTGGATGATGTGTTTGTGAACTGGTCAGTCTTCAGTCTCAACAATTACCAACACCCAGGCCACAAAGGAATGTAGCAACAGTGAACCAAATAGCAGAAGTAACCTAGCCTCTTCAATTGGGTAAAGTCAACTGCAACGGCCCATACCAAAACACTTGTCATGCACACCGTCAGGCACCCGAATATGCTACTCCAGTTGAAACCACAAAACTACTCAGAACCATCCCAACAGGAGGCCCTCATGTTACACAGTAGTTGGGGGTATTAAATGGTATGTGCTGATCATGTGGGTGGAGGGTGGTCTAACCTGGTTGAGGGGGTGGAGTTGTCTCTGACCCCTCCCCCTGCAGGGAATAACTGGTATGCTGTTCCTTTACAACAGCCTGTGAGAGAGCAATTAAGAAGGCATAAATTTAGTGGTAAAGATGGAAAAGTCACAGTGACTCAACTCTCTTTCAGCTGTCAACTCACATAATGAGACATGTTCTGGAACAGGTCAAGCTCTGATACATTGTCACTGAGTAGTTTTGGTTTCGGCAATGCCTGGCACCAAACTGAAATAGGAAAACGGTCTTCCACCATCATTTGAGCAAAGTGTGGGCCTTCAGGAGCACTTGACTGAGTGGGGCATTCCTGACACGTCTGCCCAAGGACCAGGTAGGGACTGTCCCTGCACTCACTGCAGGTCCCACTGTGAGGGTCCTTGGCAGCCTTGCTGTGGAAGAGGAAGCAGTACGAGTCTGCAGTGGCCTTTATGATGGTGTCACGGTACTTCTGGTATCGTCTGTTTATTTTTCTTTCATGGCAAACCATCTGCACACTGATGTGGGTGGCATGATCCAACAGAATTACAGTGGTCACTGGTCTTACCATGAACTCCATTCGCACACGAGAGATAGAGTGGGTGCATATCTCCCACCCTGGGGTGGATTGCAAGCGAGCAATCATTCCTGTGAATACTCCACAAGGAATGAAATGTTTGTCTTCAAAGGTGATGGCAAAGCACAGGGATTGCTCCTGTGGTCTGATACCAACTCCTGATGGGGTTACATCAACTGGTGAGTTGGTCAGGACTGACGGGACAAAGAGGATCCTGTCTTCATCGTGTGACTTGACCTCTGCTCCAATGAAGAGTTGGACCAGGAGGTCCATGAAATGGTCATGATCAAGCTGAACGTCAAGGTCCCAAAGTGCTGCCTTTGTCAGTTTGCCCTCATATTTCAGCTTTCTCATGCCAACTCCTTCAACCTTTTCAAACTGCACTTGATACAGTTTAGAAATGTTCTTAAAGAGGTAGGAAGGATTGGTGAAGACCAGGCAGTCACTGTCTCCAGTGTGCCCTACATCAGCCCCACAAAGGTGAACAAGGAGACCAAGACCATGGAAGTAGGTGACCATGGCATGAAATTCCCCTTCATCACCAACAGAACCTTCTTCCTTGCAGCGTTGATACAGCTCACTGTATGAGTACAACGGCTTCTCTGCACCCTGGCTCAGCTCCAACAGCTGACGGAGGTACCACCTCACGGGTACTTCCACCTTAACAGCATCTTCCATTGCCTGCTTCGTTAGCCTCCTCGTGAGATGCTTGGTGGCACGACAGTGCTTACATTTACAGTGTTTATGCAACTGATGACTTTGGTCAACATAGAGCATATTGTTGATGGGGAAGAACATAAGGTTGGATCTGTGATTTGGCACAACCATCTCTTCCAGGAGGTGACATTTTGACTGCAATGTTTTATGCAATATTTCATTGACAGCCTTCAATTTAGCCTCTGAATCTCCTTCAACCAGATTATCAAGGTGAGTGCCCACCAGCACAGCACAGGGCTTAGGGGACTTGCTCTCACACTTCACCTCTGAGGGAAGTTGAACCTTCCTGTCAGCAAGTGAGTGCACCGTCATCGCCGAGCGTGTGATCATATCAGCAGTGGAGAGGGCGGATTTAGCTGAATACTTCTTCTTCCCTTCAGTGGAGCACAGCTCATCTATAGGGCATTCTGTCAACTCCTTTGCCACGTTGAACACATGCAAGTAGATGGCGGGTATGTTGACAAATATTGGGAGGATATCGTGGTATGCCAGCTGTCCTCCACTGTCTAGGAACTGCAGGAGATGCACATCGGGCAGGGTGACATCAGCTATGTCAGGATTCTGCAATTCTCGGAACATTCGACTAATCATTGTTTCAACGGAGTCAGGTTTATGAACAGGTGCCTGAATGGATGATGCATCATCTAAAGGCTGAATGGGTGATGCATCATCTAAAGGCTGAATGGGTGATGTATCACCCGACGGATGAATAGGTGTTTCACAGTAGACCTCTTTATGTGTGTTTAGCAGAACATTTGTTTCATAAACCATTGGTTCTGAAGCAACCTCAACTTCTATTGTGCTACTTTGGATTGGTGTGACCAAGGCATCCATTTTCTGCCGCAGGAATGTGAGTAGACTGAGTATACCACTGTCATTGTTTACCAGCATCCACTTATTCTCAGCTACCACACACATTTGGGCTTTATACCTACACCTCTTAACTACTCTCTGACCCACATCGTCCTCTGAGTCATCTGATGATGATGAATCTTTGCTTACGATTGCTCCTGATGATGGAATGAGACCAGCTTCGTCTGACGACTCTGCATTATCAGATGGACACACACTGACTGTTCTAGCGGTCTCTATCACAGGAGTGCTACCAACATCAGGTGGTGGCAGCCCCAACAGGTGGTAGAATAGAGAAGTCTTGCCGACTTGAGGGGGTCCAATGGTCATGGCCTTGGCAATGTGGAGGGTGATGGTGGGGTTGTCTCTGATGGCTTTGTGGTACAGTCTTGAGCAATCTGCCTTCGTGAACCCTATAACACAAGACACAAGCAGAAACACTTGCTGGTACTTAATGCTGTTAAGTAAGGTTAATGCCCAGGGGTGTAGCTACTGGTGTGGTTGGTCCATTACTTTAACCAGACCACATTTTAGGTATTCAGTAGTCGTTAAAATTCCACTCTATTACATTAAACCACCTACAGTGGAACCCCACTAAACGACCACCTTAGAAATAAGACCACCTTAGAAATAAGACCACTTTGGTTTAGTCCCAAATGCATGTACACATAATTGTACATTATATTTTCAGAATTAAGACCACCTCGAAAATAAGACCACTCGGCCCAGATGGTGGTCTTATTTCTGAGGTTCCACTGAAAGATATTACAGGCTTTTGGTTGACTTCCAGAGTCAACTGTTCATGTTGGGCTACCTTTATAACGGCCATCGAGCTACACGGAAGATGACCCCAAGTTGCTGATGCCTCTCCTGCAAGCAACATCAGAGAAATCATCCATAGCCAGAATCCCAAACAGATCTGACAACCGTTCAACAATTCTGTCCCTATGACCAGCAACTGTAAAGAGCACTTTCCATTTTCTTATTTTCTGCAGCCTTTCTGCACACAATACAGCAGCCCTCAACAAACAGGCAAGCCGATCCCCTGAAAGACTCCATTGTTCTAGCCGCATACTGCCAATGTCTACACAAAGTGAGTTCATACTCGCACACTCAGAGAGGGTCATATGTACATCTACAGTACATGTGAAGAATCAGACAGCATATCAGTGAACTTGTAACCCTGCTTCTCCTAAGTACTTTCCTTCTCTTTTCTTCTACTTTCATTGCCTGTTCTATTCTAGTTTCATTGTATATGGATTACAGTGGAACCCCATTACATGACCACCTTAGAAATAAGACCACTTTGGTTTAGTCCCAAATGCATGTGCACACGTACATTATGTTCTCAGAGTTATGAACACCTCGAAAATAAGATCACTTTGCTTGGCCCAAATGGTGGTCTTATTTCTGAGGTTCCACTGTACTATGGATTCCCCTTCAACAATCACTACACCTGTGTCAACATTGACAGGAATACCACTCTCACTACATACAAGGGTGTGACAGGTGTGACAGGGTGTGACAGGGTGTGACAGGGTGTGACAGGGTGAGTGTGCTGTATTCCACAGGGTGACAGAGGATGGTCAAAGGACACAGGCAAAGGTCACCTTAAGGTGTGGCCCAACACACACATACACACACACACACACACACACACACACAATATACATCCATAAACTGCTTGTACTACAGGCCTCCATAAAGAGGGAGTGATACAGGCCAAACGCATACACATACACACAAACACACACTTTTCCCAGTAAGTAAAGACTTGCCCAATCATACAACTATAAATACCACAAACCCACAGAAGAAGACACCAACATGCAACACAAGAGTGTTGTGGCAATTACCTTTGACTTGAGGGATCACCACTACATCATGCTCCTGAATGGAAATAGACACATGAAACACATACAAATGAACACATGACAACACACAATCCCATCACATGCTGGTCTCATGACAGCCCACCTTGAGCTCCTCCCCCTCAGTCTCAGCTGATGGCTGGACTGATGCACTGTCACCCTCTTCGGTGCCTGTCTCCTGAGAGACACTCACCAACTGATCAGGATCACTGTCTGATCTGGGAGGCACAGGTGCTGGCCCCAGCCCCTCTGCATCTACAACAGTATTGTATACATGTACTCATGGTCTCACATAACAATCACTACATACACTAAAAGTTGCTTGTGTAAACTTGTAACATAATGTGGTAAAGTGTGTGTGTGTGTGTGTGCGTGTGTGTGTGTGTGTGTGTGTGTGTGTGTGTGTGTGTGTGCGTGTGTGTGTGTGTGTGTGTGTGCATGTGTGTGTGCGTGTGGGGGAATCGTGTTGTGCAACCTCCCCGTGGCGATCACTGGTTCCTGGGCTATGGCCCAGCCAATAGCACAACGTGGTACAGTTGGAGTAGCACCCTATCACGTGCCCTGCACATCTACAGTGGATGTGCAGAATCTCTCAGCTTCCAAACCCGAGAAGGTTAAGTCTACATTGCCCCAGAAGTCTGCAACCATTTCTGTGTCTCATGGATTTATCCATGCCAAGTCAAGAATAGGTTGTTGGAATGTTCGTTCACTTGAATCTTTGAGTGATCAAAGTGCTCAACTGCTCTCTGTTATTGATACCATGAAATTTACTCTACCATTTGTGGTACCACCGTTCTTCACTCCAAGCAGTGTCTCGCACAAGAGTACTTATGTAGGCTTTTTACCAACCTAATATTACTTAAGCATCTTCTGTACACACTATCCCTTACTTGGATACACAGCGAAATACGCAGAAAGAGGATTATGAGCTTATCAAAGAGGTGAATCGTGAGCGCCATCATTTTACAATGGCCGCTTTGCAGCATCCTGACAATTGGAGCTGTATCTCACAAGATAAACTTTCAATAGGCTTTTCATCATCACCAATCTGAAGTGAGGGCTTCTCAGCTGGCTCAGGCATCAGAAAGGGTTGGTTCTCTAATACCAGCTTCACAACAGGGTTGAAAACCTTGCCGACGTTTCGACTAGATGCTCTGGTCTTCTTCAGGGCGAAGAACCCTGAAGAACCCTATTAGAGAACCAACCCTTCCGATCACCAATCTGCTAAAACATGCATATGAACGTATTTCCTTCAAACAAAAGACAGAGAATGGATGGGTGGATGGATGCACACATGATGATGCATAAATGCACAGGCACGTGTGCCAGTAGCTATATTGATCGACATGATGTAATTTTCACTTTTGTTATTGTAATGAATGATGGTTCAGAAGTTGAAATGGCCCAAAGACAGAGAATTGCCAACAAAGATGATTTTAAGCCTTCCAAAGCAGTAGACCTTGAGTGCTGCCATGTTTAATTTTAACCCACATTTAAACATGAAGCCATGCATTCATATAAATACCTAAATGTGATACAATAACTATAGGAGCGCTGAAAGCACCCCAATGATGGATCCCAGGAAGAGCCTTTAAAGATAAAATTGGATGGCATGCCATGTGTTATGATCATTGACATGTACACCGACACTACCAAATGTCAGCATCATGCATCGCTCTAGATTGACAGCATAGCTGGCTAGCTAAGTGACAAACACAAACTGTTAGACAAACATGCAGACGGAAAGACTGACTGGCTGAGGCAATCACTGAACCACTGCACATTCATGTGTGGGGAAGAAGAATGGCATAAACTGCTTAGTTAGTACGTAGGTGGGGGTGTTGGTGTACCTGTGTGCAGCTATGTGTGTGCGTGTGTGTGTGTGTGTGTGTGTGTGTGTGTGTGTGTGTGTGTGTGTGTGTGTGTGTGTGTATGTGTGTGTGTGTGTGTGTGTATCTGCTGGCATGCCCATCCATAACACCATTTGGAATTTATCCTTAAACAAATGGTGGAGGTGTACATTAATTAAAGCAGTCTATGCAGTTGGTGCATGTGTCACTATCAAGTTGTCATAGTGCAGTACTTGGAACACAACTTGGCAAACTGTGTTACTATAGTATAACTCACTCTTCAGCTCCTTCTTCACATCGCAGCCATGTTTCTCCAGCACTTGAATGGCTTCCTGCATTACCTCTGCAGTTTTCATTAACAGGACTTGATAAAGATGGTCCTCCCACGTCCACCTCCCCTTCCTAGCCACCTTAGAGTACTCTTCTGCTATTAGGAGGTGTCTAGTGAAGAGCTCATTCAGTACTGCAGGGTGTCAATAGGTTTACAAATCACTTCACCACTCACTGCTTCATGCAGTGTGCTGTGTACACATTTTCACTACACAGTATACACTCAACAGTTGGACACATGTAAAAGGAACCAGAAAGTAAGACCCCTCCTACCCCTACCCCTGCACTGTTATTACCATACATCAAGTAAGCACTTGTCTGGGAGGTTTGCTGAGCAAAACACATATCAGTGATTGAACAATAAGATCAGTAGAATGCTTCCATGACTACCTAAAAAGTAATAGAGGTGCGATTAGGCTTAAAGAATAGAAAATTGCGATAGTGTTACACCTAACACAACACCACACACTCACACACCAAACACACACAGACCAAACACACACACAAACACACACACCAAACACACCACACACATGCACGCACACACACACACACAAACACACACACACACACACACACACACACACACACACACACACACACACACCACACACACACATGCACGCACACACGCACACACACACCACGCACACACACACACACACCACACACACACATGCACGCACACATGCACACACACACACACCACACATGCACGCACACATGCACACACACACACACTCACACACACATGCACACACACACACACAAGAGTAAGGTCTGGGATACTAAATGCTCTCTTTTGGTACAAACACCACAATCCCCACCTTTATCCACAGCACTCGTCTCCTATACTTAGCGATTCCAATCCAGATTTCAAACTATTCCACTTGCACTCATTCATCATATTACTGCAAAGTACGTTTCTTTAGGAGTACAACGGTCTTTATCCCATCAAAATTGGTTAAGGTTAAGCCACACTCCGCTCTCCATTTAACCGGATGAATGACGTTTTTGTTGTACCGCCTTTGACTTAAGAAAGCATATACTTCCTGCGGAAATACATGGGAAACACGTGCCAAACTCGTGGCTCGCGAGCTACACCTCGTAGCACCGTGTGTTGCAGCTCCAGCTACTGAGAAAAATGCAGTTTTCTCCTTTAATCGGCAACACAAACTACAAGGTAAACGTTACAAACTAGCTTCAATCAGTTTTGCAAGCCTTTATCTATCTTTTACACTTGGGAACCTTCAAAAAATCATTAAGTTTGCTTCTCGTCTGTGGAAATCACTTCGCGTGAACACGGTAGAGGGTGCCATTTTGTTTATATACGTACCATGTTGTTCAAAGGTACACGAGGAATTTGGAATGGGAATGGGTTTGGAATCGCTACTATACTGCTATAGTGTGCACACTGAGTCATCTGCTAAGCTAATACTCATGATGACTTTTAAGGAATAGACTTCTCCCAGGGTAAACATACACACACACACGCACACGCACACACACGCACGCAGCACGCAGCACGCACACACACACGTACACACACACGCATGCACACACAAACACACACACACACACACACACACACACACACACACACACACACACACACACACACACACACACACACATACACACACACACACACACACACACACACACAGAATATGGTCAGGGGACTAAGCCACAAAAACCTATATGAAATGTCGGGCTCCTGGTTGACAGCCATGCAATGAAAATAAGGTAGCTGAATTGGCATCCTCTCAGTGGCGTCAACGTTAAATGCAGTTTTGTCATACGTCCATCCACAGTAATGGATTAGTCTTTTAAGCTGAATAATAAGTTATCTAGCAGTAAAAACAAATCGCAAACGGCAGTTAACAGGCAGGCTACGCAGGACTACAGAAGGAGTATGCACCATATGATGAAAGGACAGCGTGTGCGCGCAAGAGTGCCTCACTTCATCCCACAAATTGGAATGCATCCTTAAACAAGTGGTACACACATATGTATGTAGAAGTCTATGCAGTTGGTGCATGTGTCACTATCAAGTTGTCATAGTGCAGTACTTGGAACACAACTTGGCAAAGTGTGCTACTATAGTATAACTCACTCTTCAGCTCCTTCTTCACATGGCAGCCATGTTCCTCCAGCACTGGAATGGCTTCCTGCACTACCTCTGCAGGTTTGGCTAACAGGACTCGACAAAGATGGTCCTCCCACCACCTCCCCATCCTAGCCACCTCAGAGCACTCTTCTGCTGTTAGGAGGTGTCTAGTGAAGAGCTCATTCAGTGCTGCAGGGTGTGAATAGGTTTACAAATCACTCAACCACTCACTGCTTCATGCAGTGTGCTGTGTACACATTTTCACTACACAGTATACACTCAACAGTTGGACACATGTAAAAGGGACCAGAAAGTAAGACCCCTCCTACCCCTACCCCTGCACTGTTATTACCATACATCAAGTAAGCACCATTCCCACCATTACCCTACCATAGTCCCTAGCACATAGCCCTAAAATCATGAAGGTTGCTTCTCGTCTGTGGAAATCGCTTCGCGTGAACACGGTAGAGAGTGCCATTTTGTTTATATAGGCGACATGTTGTTCAAAGGTACGCGAGGAATTTGAAATGAGAATGGGTTTGGAATCGCTCCTATACTGCTATAGTGTGCACACTGAGTCATCTGCTAAGCTAATACTCATGATGACTTTGAAGGAATAGACTTCTCCCAGCGTAAACATACACACACATACACACACACACACACACACACACACACACACACACACACACACACACACACACACACACACACACACACACACACACACACATAAAATGACACTTACAGTGTTAAAGGCAACACTCACACAGACTACTCAGGAGTAATCTCTCATAGCCAGCCTGTTAGCTGCCCTTTGCATTCACTGCCAGAATATGGTCAGGGGACTAAGCCACAAAAACCTATATGAAATGTCGGGCTCCTGGTTGACAGCCATGCAATGAAAACAAGGTACATAGCTGAAATGGCATCCTCTCAGTGACGTCAACGTTAAATGCAGTTTTGTTGTATTTCCATCCACAGTAATGGATTAGTCTTTTAAGCTGAATAATAAGTTATCTAGCAGTAAAAACAAATCGCAAATGGCAGTTAACAGGCAGGCTACGCAGGACTACAGAAGGAGTACGCACCATATGATGAAAGGACAGTGTGTGCACACATGAGTGCCTTGCTTCATCCCACAAATTGGAATGCACCCTTAAACAAATGGTAAACACATATGTATGTAGAAGTCTATGCAGTTGGTGCATGTGTCACTATCAAGTTGTCATAGTGCAGTACTTGGAACACAACTTGCCAAACTGTGCTACTATAGTATAACTCACTCTTCAGCTCCTTCACATGGCAGCCATGCTTCTCCAGCATTTGAATGGCTTTCTGCATTACCTCTGCAGGTTTTGTTAACAGGACTTGACAAAGATGGGCCTCCCATTCCCTCCTCCCCTTCCTAGCCACCTCAGAGCATTCTTCTGCTGTTAGGAGGTGTCTAGTGAAGAGTTCATTCAGTGCTGCAGGGTGTCAATAGGTTTACAAATCACTTGACCACTCACTGCTTCATGCAGTGTGCTGTGTACACATTTTCACTACACAGTATACACTCAACAGTTGGGCACATGTAAAAGGGACCAGAAAGTAATACCCCTCCTACCCCTACCCCTGCACTGTTATTACCATACATCAAGTAAGCACTTGTCTTGGAGGTTTGGTGAGCAAAACACATATCAGTGATTGAACAATAAGATCAGTTGAATGTTTCCATCACTACCTAAAAAGTAATAGAGGTGCGATTGGGCTTAAAGAATAGGAAATTGCGACAGTGGGCAGAAAGGTCGACTATGGGTATTCTGACATATACAGCTGCTTATTGAATAAGAAAAAAATGTGAGCAAACATGGCTACCACAAAGGTCTGGGATACTCAATGGTCTCTTTCAGGACAAACACAAGCTGCTCAGACAGCTAACTTGTCAGAGTCCATAGCCCCCACCTGTATCCACAGCACATGTCTTCCTACATTGTTATTTAGTTAGTGGACACTTGCACACACACACACACACACACACACACACACACACACACACACACACACACACACACACACACACACACACACACACACACACACACACACACAGGCTGGTATAGGGTGGACTGGCTCAGCTGTTACACTGACTTCACTGTTGAGTAGTCTGACTACCTCACCAACCTCTCAACTGCCTTGCTTCATCATCATATTCAAACTTGGCCATTATAGCAGCTGTTCTGGTGACCACCTTTGAAGGTTTGGTGTACTGGATAGAGATAAGTTGATAAAGCAGGTCCCCTCCTTCTCCTTTCATCCTCTTCATTTCATCCTCAGTCACCAACTTCTCCTGGTACAACTTTGACAGCACTGTGTGGGATAGCAGCACTGATACACAGACTGGCCACACAAAACATTCACACACTATGCTAATACCAAAGCTCTACAATGTGTGTGGGTACACAGTCACTGCTGAAGGTAGGAGGAACAAATGCAGATAGGGAGGATTGGTGTTGAAGGCAACACTCACACAGTCGACACAAGGTGTACCTAACCTTCTGACAGCACAGTGTAGAATGAGAGGACAGGGTGTGCGTTATCTCACTCACTCTTTCCATCTTCTACGGCCATCTTATCTTTAATGTCTCTTACTAATGTTAGGAAGGCGTCCTCAACATTCAGACCAGATTTCGCACTAGTTTCAAAGAACTTGATCCTGTGCTCGGCCGCTAGCGCCTGCCCTCTCTCCTTGGTCACCACCCGAGACTCCTCAAGATCACACTTGTTGCCAAGGAGCATCATCTCCACATCTGCTGATGCATACTCCTCAATATTTCTGATCCAGTACCGAATGTTCTCAAATGACTTTTCGCGTGTCACATCATACACCAACATGATGCCCTTGGCTCTCCTGTAGTAGGCAATGGTGATGTCCCTGAACCTCTCCCTGAACCTCTCCTGTCCAAAGGTGTCCCAAATTTGGAGTTTGATTTTCTTATCATCAATCTCCACCGTTCTGATCTTGAAGTCAATACCAATAGTCGAGATGAAGGTAGAGTTGAAGGCGTCCTCTGAGAATCTCACAAAAAT
>OZ025872.1:285000-335000 GCA_964019415.1 Ianthella basta | reverse complement strand
CATGGGGTGGGGCAGGGGGTGGGACAGAGGGTGGGGCAAGGGGTGGGGCAGTGGTAGGGAAGGATGTGGGGCAGGGGTGGGGCAGGGGGCGGGTAACTAATGGTGGGGTATCAAGGAGAATCATATGGTGTAGTGTAGTGTGGTGAGGTCCAACTCACCTAGTGGAGTGAACAACAAGATGAGGGTGAAGTGGAAAGTGGCAAATGCAGCAAAGATGAAGACTAAAGTGAAGTAGTGTCCAATGAAGAATCAGAGGACAGTGATGAGGGCTGTTGGGATGGCAGAGAGAGCAATGGAGGAGAGCTGGACGGCTGGGGGAGGAGAGGGAGGGGGAGGGGGAGGAGAAGGGGGAGGAGGAGGGGAGGGGGGGAAAGGGGGAGGGAGGGGAAGGAGAAGGGAGAGGGAGGGAGAGGAGAAGGGGAGGGAGGGGAGGGAGGGGGTGAGTGTTGGCGTCATAATTGAGGAATCTTACTATAATGCTCCGGATTTTGGTTTGTATGTATGATTGTTCAGTCATAACATCAGCGCCTTGCACCACAGTAAACATCCTTCTAATCCCCTCAAACATGGCCTCCTCACTGTAGCTCCTCTCTGGAAGGAAGTACAGATAGCCGTAATAGGACAGGTCCTGGATGGGGGCAGGGGGTGCGTCACAGGTGGGGAGCCCTTTAGACCCATTCTTGTAGCCCAGGTCTCCAGCTTGGAAGGTGACGGTTGTGGAGTAGTTTGTGTGTGTGAGTGTGAGCTCAGCATCATAGAGGAGGTTAGAGGTGGTTGCGCAAGCACCAGCCACTGGATCTGTGGGAAAGGGTTACCATAGCAACAATAATACCATAGCAGAGTACTAGGGCATACGTACATTAGAAATGCAAAAGCCTCGCTGGCATGAGAACAGAAAGGAGGGCATTTTGTGTACAGGAAACTGATAGTGAAAAGGCATGCCACGTACAGCAGATACAGCCCACTTACCTTGGAATAGTTGTAAGGTAGCTATTGCTACTCAGGGGGTATTTCAAGCACAATAGATGAGAGTGAAGAACATCCTTCTCTAAACATATACAGACCTGCATGCAGGGACCTGCACATGCAGTACAACTATGGCTGCATATATACCTGAGAAGGAATACAACTACCTTACAACCATTCCAAAGTAAGTGGGCTCCATCCGCTGTCATGCCTTATCACTATCAGCTTACTGTACACAAAATGCCTTCCATTCTGTTCTCATGCCTGTAAATTGCTTGCATGCCTCACGTACACCATAGTTAGAACAGTACTACACTATATGAGCAAGCACCACCTTCGGCCATGCCCGCTCCGTGTCGTATCACTGTGGACAACATAGGCCATCCATCACCATTTGGGTGTCTGTAGCTGGGTGACACTTTATAGTGCTACAGACTGGATGAGGCAGCAGCACCCTTGAGCATGAGTCCAAGTGCTGGTGCGATGGTGCAAGGAATCGTAGCGTCTTTGTCGCACATGAAAGTCAATTCATCCGCGAGTGTCAGGTATTTCTAGGGCCAACTTCGTCTAGCAGGGTAGCAGGCTTCACCTTTGTCCTCAGCATAACGCACCAGTGCGGCAGTGAGAGGTGTCTAAGCAGCCAATGGCCAAATAACTTGTAATTGGCACTTGTTATGCAAACCTGCCGCAAGCATTGCACAAGCATTGTGGATATACAGTACATACGCAAGCATAGGATTGCATTGCGCAAGCTGCGGATATACATACGTACACACGAGGGACGACAATGCATCACGATTACTTGCCTCGCCTTTCGGCTCAGCAATAATACATACAGTGTCACCTCTCTATTGAGGATAGTTTGGGACAGACACAGGTGCCCTCATTAGAGAGGTGTCCTTATTTCAGAGGTAGTTTTGTACGTATCTCTATTAGCTGAGACAGTAGGCACTGCCCTCATTAGAGAGGTGTCCTTATTTCAGAGGTAGTTTTGTACACACCTCTATGTAGCTGGGATAGTAGGCGCTGCCCTCATTAGAGAGGTGTCCTTATTTCAGAGGTAGTTTTGTACACATCTCTATGTAGCTGAGACAGTAGGTACTGCCCTCATTAGAGAGGTGCCCTTATTTCAGAGGTAGTTTGTACATATCTCTATTAGCTGGGATAGTAGGTACTGCCCTCATTAGAGAGGTGCCCTGTATTTAGAGTGCCCTTGTATCCTAACACACCACACAAATCAGTCAACATAGACTAGTGAGTACGCACTCTACACCCAAGTCACAATGTACTGACACACCCCCTCCCCCTCCCCCCATATGCTACCACTGTACACATCATTCATGTACATCAGCACAGCAAAAACAATCTGATGTAACATTTAGTAGTCATGGAAACTGTGGGTCACTTGTAACTGTTTCTTGTACTAAAGCACACAACGTACAGTAACAGGAAACAAGGAATCTGCACAAGTTGTACAAGGGACAGCTGCAAATGAACATAGTTTGGACAGCTACCAAATAAGATTTATTCTACATCCCTCCCACTGCCCCACCCCTCACCCTCACCCTCCCTCCCCCATATGCTAATACTACACTTACCATTCATATAGATTGGCACAGCAGCAATCAGTGCTCTAACTGTCCCATTGGTCAGACCACGTTTAAAAGTTGCATAGAACTCTGCTTGGTTCTGCTCACTACTTCTGAACTGGACCAGTCCCACGTGTGTGCCGTTGGTGGTGGTCTTGTGGGGGAGGGAGAGGGAGGTACTGAGAGTCACGTCCCGACTATGACTGTGAATCTGGAATGTGACTCCATCCACGACGGGGACACTGTCCATGTGATAATTGACCTTGAAGTGGTGGCACTGGGATCCATTGTGGGACATGAGGAGAGTGTTGCCGATGTCAATGGAGTAAGAGACACAGTTGTCTGCAGAGGGAGAGGGGCTGTGGTCAAAGGAGTTGACTGTGTCTGCCCCAACACTCACTGCACTCCACACCACTTCACACATGTACACCAGTGAAGGCAGTGAGGAGTGCTAAGGACATCTAGGTGCATGCCCAGACACACTTCTTCAGTAATGTCTGTAACCTGTGGAAGATGGGAATGAGGACTCTGTGCGCTTCTTAGCAAACTCCTTCACTTTGACAAGTTGTCCAGGGAATCAAAATCATACTGTTGAACTTGAAAGAGGACAGATTCCAGCTTCAGTTTCTTCCTACTTGGCCCAGATTTAACTTTGGACCATGACGCTAAAACAAAGATAGCTACACAAAGCAATCAAAGGCAACACACAGCCATAGTCTCGCGTAACCGGACCGCCATCTTGTCTGAGCAAAGATGGCGGTCCGGCTACGCGAGACTAACACAGCCACACATCAATGACTCTCCACACAACACACTCCTGCATTCCACACTCCTAGCTATTTACCAGTCACTGACATACTCACCACGTCCTCCTCGCTCGACATCATCCGATCGTACTGCACACAAAGGTCACTCAGCGGTAGTTTGGCGCGTTCTAGTCTGGAGGCTGGCCACTAGTTGGGCGCGTTCGTCTTGGCGGCCATTTTGGAAGAAACAGGGAAATCCCCATGTGCATTGGCGGAGTCGTAGGGTCGAGTATCTATGGAGGAGCGGTGTGGTGCAATCGAGGGTAGTGTACAGGTACGGAGCCACACAGGTATCGAGTCTCCTCCGTGGAACACCTCTCCACCAACGCCGAACAGGGAGGTCGAAGACTCACCGATCCAGTCTGTCTGTCAACCGCTCCATTACGAGTTGAAGAGGTGCTCTACTCAAGACGTGGTCGGTGAGACGATATGAATCGTTCGTGACTGCTTTCCCTGCTCGTGAAGCGGTAGACCCACTTGACCGCATCCCCTCACCTCATCCTGGACCGACCACAGCAGATGGTACTGACGGAACACCAGAAGTGAGCAGTGAAGAGTGAGCTAGCTACAGATGTGCCAATTGGTGCTGTGGAGGGGGAGGGGAGGGGTGTGGTGGGAGAGATGTCACTGCTGCTAAGCAACATGATGGGCACCTCTGTGATAGCGTGGTGGGGGTGGAATGACTATTTCTTACAGTTTGAGTGAACAGCGGACTGTGTTTTATGATAATTAACAATTCCATACCGACCTGCCAGTGGAGTGATGTTGGGTGCACTTTGTTGAACTAGTCTGACTGCTCTGTACTTGTGGCAAGCCCTTGTAGACAAACTGCAAGGAAGATGCACTCCATTGAGTGGTTCTTCCCTGACCTGTTGTCTGTCCTTTCTCCTTGCAGGAGGAGGGCAGGTGTTTAGTAGACAATCAGTCAGTGTCCTTACTGCTGAGGGTGGCTTTCAGATCAACTGCTCTGTGATTAACAGTGAGTCCTTTACAGTGCACTGCCATCCATGGAATAATGGAAATATAGTGCACCAAACCAACCTGCTCCACTGAACTAGTGTCACAGTGAGGGGAGTGGAGGGGAGGGCCAGCAGCTGCACATTGTCAAGTGGGAAGTGGGATACTTCATAACAATGCAGTGTGGATGGTTACACTTTAAACTGTTGTGTGTACAGTGACAGCTCTTTATTTTGGAAGGGCCACAGGTGAAGTGATCCTAGTGAATTCAAATTCTTTGGATGAACTTACAATGTAATTCAGCGACCCCTCTCTATTCTGGACACATTTGGTTTGAGACAATACCAGGTGTCCTCATTAGAGAGGTGTCCTTATTTCAGAGGTAGTTTTGTACACTCCCTATGTAGCTGGGACAGTAGGCACTGTCCTCATTAGAGAAGTGTCCTAAATCCAGATATTTTTTCATATAATTATGAGGGATGCACTGTACTGTACACCTCCTGTACACTTCACTGCTGTTTGTGGTTATTTTTCTACAGGACATTTGCTTGTGGATTGTTGGAAATCTTGCCTGCCATGAACATTGTGCCAAGTATCATTGGTGACTGACAATAATATGTATACATAGTCATTATTACTATTGGAATTAGTATTGTAGTATTGAGATAAGGGAACCACAAGTATTTTGTCAATTGCTGTAGCACACTATAAAACTTATTCCGACTCCAATATGTTAATACATGGTTAGTGATGAGTGCATAGCATCTATAGGTTCCACTGATGGTCACTTACAGTAAACTCCACTGTAAGCACTATTCCTAAGTATACACACACAATACATAAACACATGCCTCACAACTCTCAACTGTGGCCGTATGTGTGCAGTCAAGTGGTTCTTCAGTTCAGCATCGCATGTGTCTAGCTGCGTGCACTGCTAAATGAGCTTCACAAGGTCTGCTCCACATGCAGCTAGGCGTTCCCTCCCGTATACATCTGACAAGAGACAGTGTACATAGTACACACTGCACACACTGCACACACACTGCACACACTACACACACTACACACACTGCACACACTGCACACACTGCACACACTGCACACACTGCACATGGCAAGTTCTTATCATGCAGCCTCTGAGCTGTGCTTGTCTTCACCGGTCCCTCCCTCCATGACTACATACCTACACATGTATATTGTATTATACACTTACTATGCAAACAAGGAAAGGTGCCAACACATACACTTTCTGCATGTGTCACAAACACCAAACAATGCATTGCTAGTCCGTGCAGTACCCCACCTGTGTGTGTTCAAGTGCATGGTATACAGAGTGTGTAGCTCTTTGTGACATGGGACAGCTAACATTGTCAACAGTGGTCAACTTTGAGAAGGATTTGTGTTTGGTTGATGTTTGATCACACAATGTCATGCAATGTTATCAGAATTCTCATGAAAACATGTACAAACATGCAAAACAGCTAAAGTAAAAGGTACTTTGTGTGTTGTATAAATATGTCCAGGTGAATAATGTGTGTACAGACCAAAGAACACTCTACAAACTGTACAACTCACATACATGTGTGTACATACACAATACAAAGGGACCATGGTGTTTGTATATACACTGTACAGTACATTACACTCTTGAGATGTGAACATTATATACAGCAATAGTGTACAAACATGTATAAATATGACGGGGACAACAGGACACAAAGTGTGTTTGCAGTCAAACATTGTCTTGTGTTAGCTTGTGTGTATCAAATGTTGAGGCTGTGTTCATCAGCTAGTCTGCTTCCCTGTGTGTGTGGGACACAGTGGAGAGATAGGGGGGAATGACAGTAAAGGAGTAAAGACTATGATGGTAAGGTGTGTGTGTGTGTGTGTGTGTGTGTGTGTCTGTGTGTGGACAACCAAACCACACACGTACACACACACACACACATGCACACACACACACGCACATATACACACAAACACACACACACACACACACACACACACACACACACACATATACACACAAACACACACACACACACACACACACACACACGTATACACACAACACAAACACACACGCACGTATACACACAAACACACACACACACACACACACACACGCACACACACTCTAGCATACTGCCTTACCAGTTGAGCTAATTCGCCTTCTCTTGGCCTGTGAACTAGTTGGACCAGACCCACTGGAAGGAGGGCAGTGGGTTGGGATCTGAGGAACTACAAGAGAAACAGAGAACAGTCTAATGTTTCACCAACTACACTCTACTACACACATGCACCCTGTTACAGTCATGTCATGGCTTCTAGTCCCACTTCAGTAACTCCTGGTGTCACCCACCACTGCACTTGGTCATGTGAATACAGTACAGGTACAGTGGATGTGTACATGACTCTCATTGTACATTGACGTCATCACACACACAAAAGTGCAATGTTCCAATATTGTGCTCACATGATCAATGCAGAGTGCTAATGGGAATTTAGACAAGAAACTAAAAACAACTGCTGTAATATAGTAAGTGACCAGTGTCAAAGTGTTCGTGCACGCAGCACTAATACCTTCACTGTTCTGTAATAGTTAATTCAACAGTAGTCCATTGGATAAAGTGCCTATCAACTTGTTAAAGTATTGCTTATACTCCAGAAACTAATCAACAATGAACTAACAGTGAAGCAGCCTATAGCCATTCCTGGTGTGGAAGAGGACTGCTTAGTCTAAGGACAAATTACTGCAAGGACACTTTGGAGCAGAACAACACCACACAAATGTGCCCATTTAGTTGAGTGCACAGCTCTAATTAAAATGGTACAAACAGGAGAATCTGCAGTTGGGGAAATCCCTGTGATATGCCATGCTAATTAAGTGGACAGTGGGTAGGCTAACCTGTACGAGTGGGTGGGGTTCCCCCTCCCTTTCCCCTCCAGACACCCACACATCACACCATCTGGCTATATGAATGCACATTCATCAGTTCTGCAGCAGCTTACAATAATGTACACTCACCAAAGAAACTTACTTTGTCACGCAGCATCTGTCCAAATTCCCTCATTCTAGCATACCCTTTGGCACTGGTCATGATTGAGCATAATTTCTTTAGGCTGGACAGTGTTGCCTGTTGGAGCAGGTGCATAAAGAGAATCTCATTAGCTGTTTTGTGGATTTAGCCTCGTGGATGCTAGTCTCCTGCTCCTCTGATGATGTCGTCATGGTAGGCTTCACTAGCAATGTGCTTTGCATCAACATTTGACAAAACTGGTGTCTTACAATATTCAGCAGTGACACTACACCTGAGAAAGAAACCAAACAGAACCTCCCTCTTAGCTAGCCCACTCACTGTCACAAGCAGTAACCACAGTAGTAGCTAACTACACAGGGCGGAAAGAGATCTAGCTAGCTACGTATTACGGCTTGGCCTCACAGGAAATACCGCTATAGCAGTAGAAAACTGACATCACGTCTAATCATGCATATGTGTGCAATCACAAGAAACGGTATTAAAACACACTGCTACAGTATGTGGCAATGTGCAACATACTACTTAGCTATAATTATGAATAGGACAGACTTGTATATACAGGTGTAGAGAAGAACGTTAAAATGTGTATGTAACTCACACTAAGTGACATTGTCACTGTGTCCAATGCACTCTTGCTCGTGTGTCAAGTCCTCTGCAAGTACTCCATCTCTGGTGACCTTCACAGCCTTCACCACCATTTGGTCCTGGTGTCCTGGCTGCAGAACAATACATTATCTGTCAGTACTTTAGAGTATACATTACTTAGCTACAGTTACTACATTAATGTCATCCACCACTAAAACACTACACACTCATATACACACACACACATACATACATACATTAAAAAACTCCACTCGGTTCGTCAATTAAGCTAGACGAATGAGCTCACCATGAACCTTGCACGGAGGGCACACCAACCCTATGGTCGTCTTGTTGATAAAGACGGTCTGAGAGGTCTCACTCTCACACAGCGGACAGCTCAGGGTCAGAGCGGCGTGACCCTCACTATATATAAGAGAGCTTGTTCGCTTTGAGGAACTGCCTCACTGTCGACGGAGGGAGGACGGCTTGTGTCAGGCCAGTCAAGTCCGTCACTAATCACTTCGACTCTCTTTGTAGGGACAGTGAGGGAAGATGTCGATGAGGGAGCGAGCATGCTACACGATCATGAGATGTGCGCTGTAACAGTTCGTGGCAGCTGCAGCTAGCTTGCAGAACACTTCCTCCTCATCAGCGCGAGTCAGCTAAACTGCTGCCATTTTGTCCATGATTGGGCAATAGTGCATGTGACGTCATACCATGCTCCAACATCACTCTTCACACACTGCTAACATGTACACTAATTTATACGCACTACATAAAAGGACTACAAATGAAAGATGTTGCAAAACCTAACATTTTAAAAAGGTCAGTTGACCTGACTCCAGTGGACCTGTAGCAATAATGAAGAGAATGAAACTAACATCACTGCATGCAGTTCCCTCTGAAATGTGACGTCACTGACACGTCACACAGTGCAGAGTTGGCTGTGTTGTGTCCTCAGCTCAAGTGTACACAAACTAGCTTGCATGTCACACTACACAGTGACGGTACAAGTGACAATGTCATCACATGTGTCACTCACACTAAGTGACAGTGTCACTGTGTCCAATGCACTCTTGCTCGTGTGCCAAGTCCCCTGCAAGCACTCCATCTCCGGTGTTCTTCACTGCCTTCATCACCATCTGCCATGTGTGAGGGAGGGTCTCTGTTCCTTCATGACAGGAGACCCACTTCACCACCGGCTCCAGCGTGCAGTCTCCTGGTTGGGTTCCTTCACCTCTTCAATGCCCTCCATGACCAGGTGGTCCATAGCCAGGACAACACCAACTGCTGCCATCTTGTATCAGTTGACACTTGAGAGCTCTAAGAATGTCTGCAGACAAAGGAAACAGCAGTCAGTTGTGACTGGCCACAACTGGATTCTTCCATGAGTGCACTCTTTCATGTGGTGAAGAGTGTGAGTGGTAGTGGAAGGACACACACTTCCACTGACTACATGAATGCAATCCTACAATTTGCCCTTGCTGGTGACTTAGCCCTTTGGACAGCAGCGATCTGCCAACAGAACTACCAAGACTTGTTGTTTTTATCTACTAATTGTAGTTTCACTATCACTGTTATGGCAATAAAATCAAGTGTTACGATATTGGTAAGAAAATCACAACACATCGTGATAAGTGTCTGTAAGGCCTAACATACTATGCACAAGTAAACAAACACACACAAGCACACACAGTAGTGGGCGGGTGGTAGCCATAGTAACCACTCCCACCTACCCACCCACCCACCCTCAACCTCCCATTGTACATGACACATAGACTCAAACACATTAGCAGACTAGGACACTAGGATAACCAGCCACTTACACACGCACGCACACCTGTGCACATACACACACGCACAAACACACACACACACACACACAAACACACACACACACACACAAACACACACACACACACACACACAAACACACACACACACACACACACACACACACACACACACACACACACACACACACAACACACACACACACATACACACACACAAACACACACGCATGCATGTACAAACACACACCCTTCCTCACACACTGCTGTATATACCTCACCAGTTGAGCTAATTTGCTTCTCTGCATGCTTTGAACTGGCTACATCAGGCCCATGGGGAGGGGAGGGCAACCTGGACTCTGTGAAACTGATCAACAGAGTACAATCCAATGACAACACATCAGACTACATTCTACTACACACACTAACTAACTCATACAGTGACATCATCACTGTGCACTCTATGTAAGTGTAACAGATGGAGTTTACAAACCACTCAAAACCGACCCACAGGGGAGTCTCTACTGTGGTTGGAGAATGGAATAGTATGGGTATTGATTAGTTGGTGGAGGATGATCTAACCTGTCTGGGGGGACTCCCCCTCCCCCTCCCCCTCCAGATAGTTGCTGGTATGCCGTTCCTTTATGAATGCCTGTGAGAGAAAGAAAGAAGGGAGAAATTTAGCGGATGAGAGAGAAAGGTCACCACTCAACCCACAGCACTATTCAACTCTCTTTCAGCAGTCAACTCACATAATGAGACATGTTCTGGAACGGATCAAGCACTGATATATTGTCACTGAGTAGTTTTGGCTCTGTCGTTGCCTGGCAACGAAAAGTAAATGGTTCTCCACTTTCAGTTTAGTAAAGTGTGGGCCTCCAGGAACACTTGACTGAGTGGGGCATGTGTGTGTGCGTGTGCGTGTGTCTGTGTGTGTGTGTGTGTGTGTGTGTGTGTCTGTGTGTGTGTGTGTGTGTGTGTGTGTGTGTGTGTGTGTGTGTGTGTGTGTGTGTGTGTGTGTGTGTGTGAGTGAGTGTGTGTGCATGCATGTGTGTGCATTACAGTCCATAACAAAATTAGAATTCAAAAGACAAACTCTACAAAACCAAATGTATAAATAGTTAATGTAAAGACCAGAAACAAAAACATTGTCTTGTGTTAGTTGGTGTGAATCCGGCTGAGGTCATGACCCTCAGTTAGGGTGCTTCCTCTGTGTGGGACACAGTGGGGGGATGTGAGTGAATGAAACCATAGTGTGTGTGTGTGTGTGTGAGCACATGGGTGGAGGAGACAGGTGAACATAGAAAGGTTTTGACTGTATCTTATATGTAAAACACACACGCATGCACACACACACGCACACACACTAACCAACCTCCTTGTTGCAGCTCCTCCTTCATTCTTTTTCCAAATGACTGCATCTTTGGGAAACCATTGGCTGCAGTAATAACATCAAAATATTCCCTCAGAGTCTTCACGTCAGCATTACGTGACAAGTGAAGAAACAATATCTCTTGTCTATCTGCGACATTTGTTGCAGCAGAGATATCTGACACTACGTCTTCTGGAATAACTTCTTTACGTTGTAGCCTCCGCAGGCTAAACGATGGGTCCACTACTCTGAAGAATTCTGACTCGTGTTTCTTAAGAAACTCTGAGACACCTGCATTGTGGAAAGAAAGAGTTTAATGAGGAACACATCTCTCCCACTCTCTCTCCTCCCACCCGCCTCTCCTCTTCACCCCTCCCCTCCCCTCCCCTCCCCCCTGTATGTATCTCTACCTACCTTGGTACATTACACAATGCTGGAAGTGTGCACGTTATGTGAGGCCACCAAACTAGCTACATGTGAAGTTTTTTAGCCCCTCTGGAAAGTAGAAATGGTTCCTAAAGCATATTAGTGTATGTACTTATGAAGCTTACTGCAAATGCAAACAAAGTAATGTAGCCGCATTTCCCACCTACCCTTGTCCCATTGTACACTACACATAGACTCACTCAAACACACTAGCAGACAAGAACACTAGAATAACCGAACCAGCCACACACACACACACCTCACACATACACACACACACCTCACACACACACACACACACACACACACACACACACGCGCACACACACACGCACACACACACACACACACACACACGCGCACACACACACACACACACACACACACACACACACACACACACACACAAACACACCTCTCTCACACACACTCACACACACACACACCTCACACACACACACACGCACACACACACGTATGCACACACACACACACACACACACACACACACACACACACACACACACACACACACACACACACACACACACACACACACACACACACACACACCTCTAGCACACTGCCTTACCAGGTGAGCTAATTTGCCTTCTCTTGGCCTGTGAACTGGTTGGACCAGACCCACTGGAAGGAGGGCAGTGGGTTGGGATCTGAGGAACTACAAGAGAAACAGAGAACAGTCCAATGTACTATACGTACAATACCAAACACAGCTTCACATAAGACACATCCTTAGGTACGTATGACTACAGGGAGGACATGCAAGTCACACACCACACCACACACGCACACTCGTACACACATACACAATTACCTTTCTCCAGTTCACTCTTCATGTCCCTTCCTAGAGCATTCATCTTTCTGTTGCCTTGCACATCAGTGAGCAGGTCGCACACTTCAGCCAATGCTTCCTCATCACATGTTCGTTGGAGGTGTGCATGGAGGAACTCATTTTGCTGCTTTGTATGAGGATTCCCTGTGATAGTCTTCAGAACACCATCTGGAATGATGTTTGCATGTTTAAGTTCATGTACAATTGCATTTGCATCCACTGCTTGAATGAAGCGAACCCGAAAATTCTCCAGAACTTGTTCAGCTGTACAAAAAGAGAGGAGTTGATAAAGCACAAAGGAGCTATCATCTCATGTCAACCATAGAACCATCCAGTTCCCACTATGAACAGATCAGTGGCGGGGAGTGTTTGGTGTATGCAGTCCAGTATCGTTACAAATCAGTACATGCTAACCACTTCACTGCAGCCACAGGGCGTGGACACACACTGCACACTAAAGCAGCAGATGGCATGCTCATGACGTCTATTAAAGAAAGTGCCTGATAAAAATGGCTACTAGAGACACCAATTACAGAATACAGACTGAACAGAGATTACCGTGTAAAGTGTTGTCAACCTGGCATAATGCTGCAATAAGGTGAATTAAATGTACAGTTCATGAATATAGTGCAGTGTACAAACAACCACCACTGTCACTACAAGTAGCGGCGAAGGGACCAGTGATGGATATGATGGGCCAAATGCACGCCTACTCCCTCCATTGACAGTGAGGCAGTTCCTTAAAGTGAACAAGCTCCCTTGTAAAAAGGGTCACACCACTCTGACCCTGAGCTGTCTGCTGTACGAGAGGGAGACCTTTCAGACTCCCAACATCCCAACATACAGTAGACAGCACCACTGTGCTGTCTGATACTAGTGTGTGTAGACTGTACACTCCCCAATCACATCACCCCAGTGCACATGTCCCACTGGTACCTACCTCTGGTATTGACTGGGGCTGTCTCTATTGGGTTGGGAGGTGAAGCAGTACCGGAGGTGGGCTCGGAAGAAGCAGGGGACACAGGCAGTAGGGCAGCTGAACAGAGAAGAGAATTGATGCTTGTAATTGTATAGTAGTCACACACACACACCAACACACCCACCCCCACCCCCACCCCCACCCCACCCCTCCACCCCCCACAAACACAGCATCAAGCCGTCTGCAACTGCTGGAGGCCCTCACCAGTTGCCACTTTCTTTGGCTTTGAACTGGTTAGATCACGCCCTGTGTGAGGACAGGGGCCACTTGGGATCTGTGAAACTGATCAACAGAGCACAATTCAATGTACCACTCAAACTACTACACACACTGCCCAACTCTAACAGTGACAGTGACCATGCAATACAATTGATACATCTAGCTGTCTCTGTTACTGCTGTCACAAGTAAACACTACACATTATAGTCCCCTCTAGTCATCTGAACATAGTGGATGATGTGTTTGTGAACTGGTCAGTCTTCCTTTGTGGGGCTCAGACTTTCTCATCCATTGTTGCCTAAACGACCGTTTTGGAGTGGTAGGCACAAACCTTTAGTGAAACTGACTGTCTTCCAGCACTCAATACCTCAGTCATTTTGGCGATGATGTCACACACACACACACACACACAATCCCCTCTAGCACACTGCCTTACCAGGTGAACTGATTCGCCTTCTCTTGGCCTGTGAACTGGTTGGACCAGACCCACTGGAAGGAGGGCAGTGGGTTGGGATCTGAGGAACTACAAGAGAAACAGCGAACAATCCAATGTTTCACCAACTACACTCTACTACATACATGCACCCTGTTACAGTCATGTCATGGCTTCTAGTCCCACTTCAGTAACTCCTGGTGTCACCCACCACTGCACTTGATCATGTGAATACAGTACAGATACAGTGGATGTGTACATGACTCACATTAGTAAAGTGTGTGTATGTGTGTGTGTGCGTGTGTGTGTGTGTGTGTGTGTGTGTGTGTGTGTGTGTGTGTGTGTGTGTGTGTGTGTGTGTGTGTGTGTGTGTGTGTGTGTGTGTGTGTGACGTCATCAAGATGGCGGTGTAGGGGCCACGAGGTCGTTCAAGGGGACAGCAGTGACGGGCGTGTCACGCGGAGGTGGCTGGTTTTCTGCGGAAGAATGCAGCTGCCTGCACACAAGACACCTGTGGCGCCAACGTCACAACTCTACTTCGGCGGCAAATGCCACTTTCGTCGTGACATTCAGTCCTGAGACCATCGCAGCTTGGCGAAGCTCCTAACGGCCCTACACCGTCAACACCATCCTGCCACCACACCCCCTGGGGTCCTTTGGGCTGGCTGTGAGACAGAACGACCATTACGGCCACTGGCGGCTACAGTGTCCTGCGATCGTGTGACCCTCGACAGCCATTTTGACGGCTATGGCATCCAGCAGCCACTCAACCCTAGGGACGTCGGCGTGAGCCTAGCCAGCCCACCCTTATTTGACAGACTTGGCTTGAAAAACAGGGTCCCGGGCTTCAGCCTGGGCCCTGCCCTACATCCTTTGAGGGCAAGGAGACATGAAGAAGTGTGAGTGTGTGTGTGTGTGTAGGGAAAATGTACAGAGTGAGTACATGGGTGGATTCAGCTTGTGGTCACAGAAATAGAGTGGTATTCACTGGATATTATGCCAAACCTACCAACTACGTACACCAGTATTGGTGTCTCAGTGTAGTTGGTAGGTTTGACGTATATAATATCTAGTGATTACCATTCAATCTATTGCCTCTGCAGTGACTAACTGCAAGCAATCACCCCTTTCGTCACAGAGTGGTCACGATGTATTGTGCACAGCAATTTTCGACAATGTTGCAAAGTAAACCAAATTCGTAAGTCATGCGACTGTCACATGGACCAATCGCTAAGCTTAGTTCAACAGTTCAACAACTCCATGCTTAGTGATTGGTCCATGTGACTGCCATGGGTTTCAGGCTTTTTACAACATGGAAAGTCCCTGTATAATAGATACATATTGTGTAACACACACACACACACACACACGCACACACACACACACACACACACACACACACACACACACACACACACACACACACACACACACACACACAAGCACTAATTCAAACGACATACCTCTCAAAAGTTTCTCCTTCAGATCCTGAATACTGTCTTGGTCAATTCTTGCGTATTCCATTGCCTCTACAAGCACTGCCCAAGTGGGAGGCTGTTTGCCCTGGCCTTCTTTCCATTTGATTAGTCCGTCTTGCACAGCCTCTTCGTCATTAAGGGGATTGCCACTAATACATGCTCTAATTGTCTCTGGGTCAAGTCCCACTCTTTCCAGAACTGCTTTCATTTTGCCGGCTGCTTTTCTGCTCACATACACTCTGAAGAGCACGGGGTAGTCACTGCGGGCTGTACATCAAGAAGGTAAAGCACTTCTCAAGTGTATTTCTCACTAATAACAAATCTAACAAGCTCACCAGACACTTCCTGAGACAGGACAGCATCATCCTCACCATCAACAGTAGAGGCTGTAGTCTGTGCAGAGTCTGCCAGTGCACACATGATATTGTGAAAGGTAGGAATGGATATACTGCTGGCATACACAGACCCAAACAGCTATGTGCATGTATACACATAAGTGTATGTGTAGTATCAAAGTCTTCAAAGCGCATGCATGCAAGCACGCATGCACACACGCACACACACACGCATGCACACAGGTCAGTCAGGTCACTGGGAGGATTGCACTCTGTGGTCTCTAAACATGTAAAACAGTACACAAATCACAAGTAACACTTCAGACTACTCCACAGAGTCCTCCTAGCACTACACAGCTGTGCAAGTGGTCTGTGCTACTGTGCTTGTGCTCAACGCACAAAACTGAATATTTGAGGAATGCTGCCGAAGAGTACCACGGCATTTGCACTAAAGTGCTATCAGCTAGGACCATCCCGCCTAAGGTCTGTCCACACAACACTTCGCCCTCCACACAGCAATATCGCAACAGTGTCCATGAACTGCTAGACCATCCCAATTGCATGACAGGGAAGGATAATCTAGTACCGTTATCAAATAAACTACTAGTATACGAATGTAGTGCATGTATTGTTAGGTGTGTGTGTCCTCAGTCAACATCATGCCAATGTGCTTGGAAATGGCTGAATAACAAGAACGTGATGTGCCATAGCATGTCTGATGTGCAGTTATGCTATTGCGAGTGGTTGTAATTTCAGTGTTATTTTATGAGCATGGACGTCAGAAGCTGCATGATGACTGTTAACATTCTCTATAGCTGGCTTGACTTAGTGTGCATTCACAGTATGACACAGAGACAGGTCCACCTGGTACGTACCTCTAGTAATAACTAGTACTGGATGTGTCTGTGCAGAGCTGTTAGAAGGAGCAGGTTCCGAGGTGGCACGAGACACAGAGGGCCTTGCTGTACACAGCAGAGAGTGAAGTCCAATATGTACATGCTAGCGTTACTTGCTTTAGTACAGCCATGAATGTGGTAAAAAATGGAAGGACATGCACACATCACCCACACACTCACTTGTCTCCTCTTTGATTCCACAGTAGAAGACAAGAGGCACATCTGTCCCATTCACATGAACCTTCACCAAGGCAGGCTTCACTCGGTCCTCTTCTGCACCAGTGTAGAAAATCTTGCAAAGGATACAGGGAGGATAGCGTCCACTGGTGACCTCCATATCTAGGTCTTCTTTGGACTTTCCCATAGGCACCAAGAAATGTTGGTCAATGACCTTTAGAACAGAATGAACAGGGACACACCATAATCAACACAGTCATGGTTGTCACAGTGCTAAACCGGCTACTTAGCCGCCAAACTAACTGCTTGTTGTCCATCAATAACTGCTTCCCATCCTGGACCAGACATCTGCTCTAGTTTAGCTGTGATTTGGTGCTGATCGGTAGCATACCGAAACCGATTCACTACATCATCTGTGCAGTTAATCTCCCACTTCTTCTTTTGAAGCATGTTTGTGAGCTTCTGCAGTAGGAAAGGCAACCAAGTTTAGCACTCAACAGCTAGCACAAGTAGATCAAGCTATGGAAAGTTAAAGCACAGCCACACCATTAGATACCTCATTCCATTCCCGTGAATCGCACATGATCTGTATCCTGAACAGCAGAATGCCTTTCGATTGAATGTACTTGGTGAATGTGATAGCGCTGTACCAAGCAGTAGTGTTGACCTTAGTCTCCACACAGTGCAGGCACTGAGGCTCTGAAATACTGAGGATGCCTTTATAGGAATGAGAACAGAAATCCCCTTCCTCCTGCTCCTCAAATACGAACTTCTGCTGGCCTGCTTCCAAAGTGTGTGGAGCTTGGAGAAAGTGCAGAACATCCTCATCATCTCCCTCTGCCCTGCTGCACCAATGGGAGATGGCCAAGTGAACAGGCTTCACCAGAATGGCTCCATCCATGTTCAGGTAGATCACAGCTGAACTGAGTGTGTAGCCAGCAGAGAAGACAAAAGGCCCATGGAGGATGATTGCATAGCGGATCCATATTTCCTTCTCCACAGCACCTATGGGAACCTCCAGCGATGCGTCGCCACTTCCCAGAGTGAATGTCCCTCCATCAGGACCAATGCGGAGCTGTCTAATTCCAGTAGTCATGAAGCACAGCTGCTGAAGAAGAATTTCATCTGGTGATTCGAAGGGCATTGGCTCCATGCCAATCTCACCCAGGTTGGGGAGATCAATTGGAGCAGCTACAAAAGAATAACACAGTAACATGAACAGCATACAGACTGTGTCTGACCTGAAGTGTACTATAGTTATGTGAGCTAAGACCCTTATACATACCAGTCTATCCTAGGTGTAAGACCACGACATCAGTGGTACCTTTCACGTGACATTTATTGTATAATGCACATTTATGCAATACAGTATGACAACACAAGCAGAGCAGACAGAGCATGTCACTTCACCTTGTCCATCTTCTTCATTTGTTGCAGCAGAGATACGTGATGCTACGTCTTGTGAGATAACTCCTTTACGTTGTAGCCTCATCAGGCTAAACCTTGGGTTCACAACAGTGAAAAACTCTGTCTCGTGTTTCTTGAGAAACTCTAAGACTGAAACTGGTGTATCTGCATTGTGTACATGCAGAGGAAGGAAGGAAGACTCCTTGAAACAACATACGCAGTGTCCCCACCACCACAGTGTGCAGCATGGTGGCAGTGTTGCAAGGCATACCACATAAGCTTATGTAGTACGGTACGTGTGTCCCCACAAGTAAGCATAACAGTATGAATATATACAAACCATGTATAATGTATTGAGGTAGTGCCCTTAATACAGTCCTTATTAGGCAACTACTGCACAGCTAAGCTGCATGGCCGTCCACACTGATTTGTGCACCTCACCAGTTGAGCTAGCTCCCACTTTGGTTAGGGTAGGCCCACTGGGAGGACTGGGACTGCTTGGAGTCCCTACAACCATGGAACAGTACACATGATCACTATCACACACACACACGCGCGTGCGCGCGCATGCACGTGCGCACACACACAGCATCAAGTCGTCTGCACACTGCTGGAGGCCCTCACCAGTTGAGCTAGTTGCCACTTTCTTTGGCTTTGAACTGGTTAGATCAGGCCCACTGTGAGGACAGGGGCCACTTGGGATCTGTGAAACTGGTCAACAGAGCACAATTCAATGTAACACTCAAACTACTACACACTGCTTAACTCTTAAAACGATAAAAATGCTGAGAGCCATCCCAACAGGAGGCCCTCACGTTACACAGTGGTTGGGTGTATGTAATGGTGTGTGCTAATGATCATGTGGGTGGAGGGTGATCTAACCTGGTTGAGGGGGTGGAGTTGTCTCTGACCCCTCCCCCTCGCAAGAATAACTGGTATGCTGTTCCCTTACAACAGCCTGTGAGAGAAAGCAAAGATATACTTTAGCGGATGAGATAGAAGCCACAACTCAATTACTGCACTATTCAACTCTCTTTCACCACTCAACTCACATAATGAGACATGTTCCGGAACAGATCAAGCTCTGATACATTGCCACTCAGTAGTTTTGGCTCCAGTGTCCTCTGGCAGCGGACAGATGCAGGGACATGGTCGTTTACCTTCAGCTCAGCAAAGTGTGGGCCTTCAGGAGCACTTGACTGAGTGGGGCACCTCTGACATGTCTGCCCAAGGACCAGGTAGGGACTGTCCCTGCACTCACTGCAGGTCCCACTGTGAGGGTCCTTGGCAGCCTTGCTGTGGAAGAGGAAGCAGTACGAGTCTGCAGTGGCCTTTATGATGGTGTCACGGTACTTCTGGTATTGTTCTTCATGGCAATCCATCTGTACACTGATGTGGGTGGCATGATCAAACAGGATTACACTGCCCACCGTACCTACAGCGAACTGCATCTGCACACGAGAGATAGAGTGGGTGCATATCTCCCACCCTGGTGTGGATTGCAAGCGAGCAATCATTCCTGTGAATACTCCACAAGGAATGAAATGTTTGTCTACAAAGGTGATGGCAAAACACAGGGATTGCTCCTGTGGTCTGATACCAACTCCTGATGGGGTTACACCAACTGGTGAGTTGGTCAGGACTGACGGGACAAAGAGAATCCTGTCTTCATCATGTGACTTGACCTCTGCTCCAATGAAGAGTTGGACCAGGAGGTCCATGAAGTGGTCATGTTTGATCTGAACGTCAAGTTTCTCAAGAGCTGCCTTTGTCAATTTGCCTTCATGTTTCAACTTTCTCATGCCAACTCCTTCAACCTCTTCAAACTGCACTCGATACAGTTTGGAAATGTTCTTAAAGAGGTAAGAAGGATTGGTGAAGACCAGGCAGTCACTGTCTTCAGTGTGCCCTACATCAGCTCCACAAAGGTGAACAAGGAGACCAAGACCATGGAAGTAGGTGACCATGGCATGAAATTCTCCTTCATCACCAACAGAACCTTCTTCCTTGCAACGTTGATACAGCTCACTGTATGAGTACAACGGCTTCTCTGCACCCTGGCTCAGCTCCAACAGCTGACGAAGGTACCACCTCACGGGGACTTCTACCTTAACAGCATCTTCCATTGCCTGCTTCGTTAGCCTCCTCTTGAGATGCTTGGTGGCACGACAGTGCTTACATTTACAGTGCTTACGCAACTGATGACTTTGGTCAACATAGAGCATATTGTTGACGGGGAAGAACATGAGGTTGGATCTGTGATTTGGCACAACCATCTCTTCCAGGAGGTCACATTTTGACTGCAATGTTTTATGCAATATTTCATTGACAGCCGTCAATTTATACTCTGAATCTCCTTCAACCAGATTATCAAGGTGAGTGCCCACCAGCACAGCACAGGGCTTAGGGGACTTGCTCTCACACTTCACCTCTGAGGGAAGCTGAACCTTCCTGTCAGCAAGTGAATGCACTGTCATCGCTGAGCGTGTAATCATATCAGCAGTGGAGAGGGCGGATTTAGCTGAATACTTCTTCTTCCCTTCAGTGGAACACAGCTCATCTATAGGACATTCTGTCAACTCTTTTGCCACGTTGAACACATGCAAGTAGATGGCGGGTATGTTGACAAATATTGGGAGGATATCGTGGTATGCCAGCTGTCCTCCACTGTCTAGGAACTGCAAGAGATGCACATCAGGCAGGGTGACATCAGCTATGTCAGGATTCTGCAATTCTTGGTAAATTCGATTAATCATTGTTTCAACGGAGTCGGGTTTATGAACAGGTGCCTGAATGGGTGATGTATCACCTAGAGGCTGAATGGGTGATGTATCACCTAGAGGCTGAATGGGTGTTTCAGGAAGTATTCCTTCGTGTGTGCTAGGTAACAAAACTGTTGTCTCAGAAGCCACTGACTTTGCTTCGGTCCTGCTTTGGATTTGTTTACTCATTTTTTGCTGCAGGAATGTGAGTAGACTGCGTATTCCACTGTCACTGTTCACTAAAACCCACTCATTTCCAGCTGCCACACACATACTGGATTCATATCTGCACCTTTGAGCTATTCTCTGACCCACACCATCCTCTGAGTCATCTGATGATGATGAGTCCTCCAAATACCTATCACTTTGGACTGCACTATCAGATGGGCACACACTGACCGTTGCAGCTGTATCCACTACAGGAGTGCTACTACTGATCTGAGGTGGTGGCAGTCCAAGCAGGTGGTCACGCAGAGAAGTCTTGCCGACTTGAGGGGGTCCAATGGTCATGGCCTTGGCAATGTGGAGAGTGATGGTGGGGTTGTCTCTGATGGCTTTGTGGTACAGTCTGGAGCAATCTGCCTCTGTGAAACCTACAATGCAAGGTACACAAACAGGCTAATACTAAAAACGCAGATACACACACACACACATGCTCACACCACACACACAGATAAGGGCATGCACCTCCTCTTGCCAATTCCCTTTCTTCTCCTGACAGCTCCCCTCCTTCTCCTGTCAGGACCCCTCCTTCTCCCCACTGTTCCTCTTGGTTGACAGCCACTGGAAAGTATAAAATAAAAGCAGGCTACAATAAAAATACAAACACACGCACAACACACGCGCACACACATGCACACACATGCACACGCACACACACACACACACACACACAAACACACACACACACACACACACACACCTTCTGAAGCCTCTTCGATGTGTCCAAGTCCACCAAAAGCATCTGTGTATGACAAAGAAACAGAAATAATAGACTGACCAACTGAGCATAGAAGAGAGTCTGGCACAAGCGCACACACACGCGCGCACACACACACACACACACACACATGCACACACACAAACACACACACACATGCACACACACAAACACAACAGATTCTCAGTTTCCTGAGGAGAATGCTTTAAGTATATGCAGATCACAGCATGTTAATCAACAACACAATGGTATAATTCTTGCCTCTCATTCTCTCATGTAGCTCTCTTCCTATAAAGACCAATCCCATTACAGCATAAGTATCATGTAACTTGCGGTGTACATTCAGAGGGGACTGCCTTTATGTACATTATATTCTACTATGCCCTTACCATCAGAGTCATCATTGAGGCAGATGATCTTCTCCTCTGGGATGCCATATGCTGTACTGAGGAATCTTGCTTGAAAGCGGTAGCAATCTTCAGATGTAAAGCTACCAAAAGCTTTCACTGATGTGATCTTCAGTGGAACCAGCTTGGTATCCTCCTCGGGAGCTTTTCCTTCCTCCTTGCTCTCGGATTCTTTGGCTAGGGCATCTTTCAGCAGTGTGGCCCGCTCGTAAATGGCCAAATGCAAGCTGTAGTGTGACAAGACAGCTTCAGCAACTCCTCGCTCAGGGGCAGATTGTGGAATGGAGCCCACAGCCTTCATTAGGAAGCGAGTATTGTCCCACATTACTCTCACTGACATTTGATGCAGCAGGCTATCAATAGAATCAGCAGATGCAATTGCACTTTCCCCCAAAATCTCTTGATGAAGGCCAAGTTGATTATATCTGTGAGCTGCCTTCTTCACTGCGCCCAGGTGAGGCCCCAAAAGTTTGGAGATAACAGTGAGAGCATTAGCATAGAGCAGCTTGATAATGGCATTGGGATCTGATTCAGAGTGGAGGTCTGAGATATCTTGATCTAAAAGATCCTTCTTCAGTTCCATGTAATCAGAAAGCTGTTTCTTCACATTGGGCTGCTGTTCAAGGCCAAGCTCCTCTGAACTGTCAGTGGACGACCTTTGCCGTTTTCTTTGAAGCTCTGTGTGCACGGATTAGCAGACAACAAGCCAAGTCTTACAATTGTACTGCTAGTATAAGCCTTAATAGTCCCGATTGACATTTGCGCATTGCACTCGATCATGTGAGTGAAGTATTGGAAGGATAGGCTCACACGGGATAAGCACATGCTTCGATCTATGTGTGACCCTATCATTCCAATACTTTACGCATGTGATCGAGTGCAATGCGCAAATGTCAATCGGGACTGGAAATCATGAAACTACTGTACAGACAACAAACACACACCTTGACATAGACTTCCGCTGTGCTATCATCACAATTGCAAACACATAAACCATTCACTAGACTAGCCTCACTCACCTGCACTTGGACACTCTTGTATGTGTACAGCTGTCCGAATCTCCTCTACTGCTCCTTGACCACAAATGAGTCCTGTGGCTTCAAGGACACTCTTCCATGTACGATCCTGGTTCCCTGTTCCAGGAGACTTCTGCAGCCACTTGACAAACATTGCCCTTGGCTGAGCTGTGCTCTTTTGGTCATGTTCAATGCCATCCAGGATAAAGGGCTGGACATCTAAGACAATTCCTAAATCGTACCACCTGGCTGCTACACGAGGCACTACAAAGCACACTAGATCCCTCAGGTTGGGCTGGTCACTCAGTGAGGTCACAACTACACCTGCATTGTGTAAGGAAGCAAGAAAGAGGTGTTCACAGCAAGGGCGGTGGAGCAGGAGGGGGCTAGGGGGCTGATTCTTGATCCAAGAGCAGTGGCTATAAGCCTGACTGTTGTTACCAAAATGTAGCCCCCAAACCATGTCATGTCCCGCCGCCACTGGTTCACTGTATCATGCAACTTATATTTTAACTATTATACTATCCATTTCTACCTGTCCAGGCTAGTTAGACGCAGCCGAAAATTCCTCCTGCGCTTAGCTACCAACTAGCTAGGTAAGAGATAGTGAATATAGCTAGCTAGTTGAACTGCGCTATAGATAGCTAGCTAAATATCATACCCTTACACTGATTAGTATAATAAGACCTAAATGTGCATTACCTCACCTGTCTCTATCTCTCCGGAACTCTGTCTTTCCTCAACGGTTTCTTCCTCGCGTCTAGCGAGCTCTTGATCAGACGAGCTCGAGGGCGGTGGAATGAGAGGTGGAGTGGTTTGGGCGGTTGGTGTACTTGTGTCCTTGAGTTTCTGTACCTCGTCGGCTAGCTGGGCAAGCTTTTCTTTGCCGTCTTTAGGCAACTGATTGTGGAGCTCAAGGAGCTGATCTAGTGCCGCAGACGGGTCTTCTCGTCCGCCTCCGACTCTTGAAGGTCCCGAGCTTCCTCCATCCATCTTGTGTGGAGGCGGGCCTGCTGGTCTGTGACGTCATCAAATATACCTTAAAACTTCGCCATAATAATATTATATTTCAATGAAATGCAATTGCCAACAATTGCACAGTGCACGGTTTACTTGTCTCCATTAGTGCCTATATAGATCGTCATCTCATCAACTATAATAACTATAAATTATACAGATAGATTGTCAAACCTCTCCGCTTTATGTAGCTGATGATTAGCTATAGCTACTAAGTCTGTTGACATCTTCAGTTTTAGTAATTTGTCCACCCCCAGCCAGCAGATCAGCAAAACAACAAAACCCTGTGCACTACTATTATATTACAATAGCATACTACAACATGATAGTAATAATTATAATAGCTACTGTCTGACCTATCCTAACCACATCATTGTCATTCCATGCAGCCCTAGCTGCATGCATAAAAAGGAACTCTGTCCCTGCATGCATGAGGCAGTCTGTCCTGCAAGCTATAGCTACACACACCTCTCATGGCAGCTGGGGTGCTTAGATATGACATGCATACATGTATGTACAGGCCTAGGCATATATTCCCATTCTAGTTCCCATTTCAATTTCACAGCTCATGAATAACTAAGTACCCTAGTGGCTTGCAGCCAGTGAGTGACATTGTCAACATGTACTGGTGACGTCATTGTTGACAGGCGCTCTTTGGTCTCTGGAGGACATGTCTTCACAACACAACTGTACACATTGGGATGGGCCTGTATGAGGAGGGAGGGAGGGATGGGGGAGGGAGGGGAGGGAGGGATGGGAGGGATCGAGGGAGGGGGGGAGGGAGGGGAGGATAGGGGAGGGGGGAAGGGCAGGGTTTGAGGGAGGAAGGAGAGGGGAGGGGAGGGAGGGAGGGAGGGAGAGAGGGAAGGAATGAAAGAGAATTAAAAGAAGAAGCATGATCAGGTGGTAGCATTAGGTGCCTACACAACGGACTCACTGGGTGTTAAGCATACAAACGTATCGTCCATGACATTACTACTAAACTATCTCACTGATTGTAATCCCCTCCCCTTCCCTCCCTCTCCCTCTGCTCTCACCTCACAATCCTCTCTCAGCTCGTCAGAGAACTCCTCATTCTCTTCTTTCAAAGCCAACTTGAAGCTCCTGTCTCCTCCAACCATCAAGAACCAGGCAGGCTGCAGGAAACAGGACGGAAAGAGAGAAGGGAGGAGGGAGAGAATTGTAGGGAGAGAAGAAAGGACACAGACAGAGACAGGAGGGAGGGGAGGTAACACAGAGTTCTCACAACACTAGTAGATAGTATATCCAAACACAAGTGTACAGTACATGTCACTCCCCATCCCTCACCCACCAAATGTCTCCTCTGACCACTTGCCCCACCCTGCCCCTCCCTCTTCCTCCCACCAATCAAATGTGTCCTCGAGATCCGACCTCTTGCCCCATCTGCCGTCAAAAGACTCCACATACTTTACAGCTGTATAGCACTTCACAGGCTAATTCATCTCTACACACCTCACACTCACCCTTCACACTCACACTCACACACTCACCCCTCACACTCACACACTCACCCTGACAGCTCTTGTAACATTATCTTTGCCAATCTCACATTTTTTATCTCAAAGCTCCCCCACAAGGTGGGCACCTATTGGAGAGACGAGGGGTGTGGGACGACCAGCAGAGTACATTCATATCATTGCTTGCTCAAATACCACATCTCTATGTCTGAAAACTTGAATTACTAGAAATGCTGTTCACACATTACAACTACTCATTCTTCCTCAGCACTTCCCTGTCCCTCAGTTACAATCACCCAGCAACTGTAATGTCACTCCAATCTCCACAACCTCTTCCCACACACTCTCCACACCCCACACCATCCACTCCTCCCCCTCCCCGCTCACTCCCCACACCTTCCACTCCTCCCCCTCCCCACTCACTCCCCATACCCTCCACTCCTCCCCCTCCCCACTCACTCCCCACACCCTCCACTCCCCACCCCTCCCCACTCACTCCCGAGACCCTCCACCCCTCCCCCTCTCTACTCACTCCTTGTAAGCTGAGGTCCAGGGACATCTCACTCATGAGGGTAGTCTTGCCACTGCCAGTGAGGCCCGTGAATATCGTTAACTCTCCTGCCCTGTGGCCTTTGAGAATGTTGGACAAGTTGGGGAACCTCTTCCACTGGATGGGAAGGGTAGAGTAGTGACACACACACACACACACACACACACACACACACACACACACACACACACACACACCTTCACTCCTGCCACTTGGTCAACATTAGCAAATTCTCCATAAACCTCTTCACGAAGCAGTAGGAGACACAAAAGAGTCATGTGACTATGATATAACTATCATGTGACAGTCATGTGACAGTCATGTGATCACCACCTGACCTGTTTGAAGTTGAGTATCTTGCTGTGTTTGAACGGCTGTGCCTCGCTCACAATCTGCCTCAAGTTGAGTCCTTTGTTCAAAGCATCCAGTGCAGAGTCAAACACGGCAGACTCCTCACGACACCTGAGGGAAGAAGAGAACACAAATAGGACAGAGCAGTGTGGTGTACAGAGACTGTCATCCAACATGTCACCAAGTGTTGTCTAAAAGGGATGGAACTGCACACAGTATAGGCTTTGATCATGTGAATACAATGTTAGAATAGTGCAAAAGTGGATCCCCACATGCGGGCAATGTTGGTTCTACTGTACAATTTACAGCACTGAACCATATCCCATTCCACTACTGTTATGTATAATTGAAACATTTGACTACATGTGTAAGTGCATAGTGCAAATACTGGTTGAGGCAAGACACATATAAACAAGCATTCAAAACAGCACATTGCTTCAAGACCACATGCGACAGCTGACTGGTAAACTGTAAACAGTAACACATTTGTTAACATGAATCAGTTGACTGTCTCACTATCATGAACGTTTTTACAGCAACCCATTAAAATCCAAGCCAACATCTACCATGCTTATTCTCATCAGTTTCCATGGGAACTCTAGTCCTCACCTGACCAGGAAGCACCTCTCAGCTGAGAGCTTCCTTGCAAAGTGGAGTGACATTTGTCTGGACTGGTCCCCTCCTCCAAGCCAGAGGGTGACTCGCTCAAACGGCTCCAGTAAGGGGAGGAGCTCCAGCGGGAGGTGGGTGTGGCCAGCAGGGAGGGACACAGCGGGGAGCCCAGTGGACTGGTGGACCGCCAGAGCATCAAATGGATGAGCAGTGAGGATAATCTGGAGGAGAAAGGGAGGGGATTGGTGAGTGTGTGTGTGTGTGTGTGTGTGTGTGTGTGTGTGTGTGTGTGCTCGTGTGTGTGTGTGTGTGTGTGTGTGTGTGTGTGTGTGTGTGTGTGTGTGTGTGTGTGCGGTGTGTGCGTGTGTGTGTATGATGTGTCAAGTGCCCCACCTCTTTAGCAGTGGCTGGTATGGTGTGCCATCCAAACAGTCCTGGTTGGCTGTGTCTTGGCTCCACTGCCGTCTGCCTGTGAGGGGGTGTGTCCAAGGTCTCCACCTTGACTCCAATCAGCTCAGCTGGACCACTCCCCACACTGACACTGCTGTACCAGGGGAAGGCCACACATGGGAGGTCCTTCACCTCACCAGACTGGGAGGGGAACTGGGGAGGGGCAGAGGGGAGGTGGGCGGAGTCAAGACGAAAGAGCTGATAATCAATGTCTACTAAGATGGTTGCTATGTAAGGCAGCCACCTCTTTAACACAGCCAGTGTCCCTGGCTCTAAACAATAGTAAAGCAGCAACCTCTCTGTAAAGGCCAGTTATAACTAGCCCACAGGTGGTCGTCATAGACAGGTTGACTGTATCACTAGTAGCTAGTGACAATTCAGTAACCTACACACACACACACAACATACACCTACCATTGATCAGTGCATGTGTTAGAGACAATGCTATTGGGTAATGATCAGATACACACCAACAGATGGTGATGTGACTCACTTTACTGTGCACCAAATGGATGTGGTACTTGTGAAATACTTCCGATTTCAGATGCTGCAGTGTGTGTGTGTGTGTGTGTGTGTGTGTGTGTGTGTGTGCACGTGTGTGCATAAGTGTGTGTGCACAAGTGTGTGTGCGTTAAGTAGAAATGCTAGTAACAACATCATTGGTCAAGACACCCAAAACTTGTTCCAAAACTCACTTGTAGCTGAAACACACGAACTGCCTGTTCCCTCAACTCAGTCCCTGCCTCACTCCAGTGGACAGCCTTTGACCAAAGGTGGGAGGTTCCACTGTCCACTTGTTGTACATGGTGTGATTTCTGGTGTTGAACTTGGGAGAGGACAGATTCCGGCTTTTGTTTCTTCTCACTTAACCAGGATTTGAACTCAGACCATGACACTATGTATAACAAACATGTGCATACAAACCATTCAAAGTCAGCATATAACCACACACACACACACACACACACACACACACACACACACACACACACACACACACACACACACACACACACACACACACACACACACACACACACACACACACACTGACGTGGTAGTCACACTAATGGCAGAAACGCCGGCAATTAATGACAACGCAATCCAATCCGCCAGTCAAACAGCACACTGATGTCATGACCATACACTGCTAGTAACCACCCACACACTCTTATACACTCACACACATACATACATACATAGGTAGAATATGAATTTAAATTTGAAAACACTCAATTTAAATTTAAATTTAAGAAGCTGGAGAACACTTCTATAAAGATGCAGCCCAACACGTGCTCCATAGACGGACGGATGAGCTCACCGTGGACCTTGCACGGAGGGCACACCAACCCTCCGGTCGTCTTGTTGATAAAGACAGTCTGAGAGGTCTCCCTCTCGCACAGCGGACAGCTCAGGGCCAGAGCTGCGTGACCCTCACTATAAGAGAGCTTGTTCGCTTTGAGGAACTGCCTCACTGTCGACGGAGGGAGGACGGCTTGTGTCTGGCCAGTCAAGTCCGTCACTGGTCTCTTCACCACTCTTTGTAGCGACAGTGAGGGCAGATGTCGATGAGAGGATGCGGGCAGCAGATTGAGGTGATTGCGCGAAGTTGTTCGTGGCACTATATACTTTGCAGAACATCGCCATTTTGTCCGGTTAAACGTATTGCGTAACAATGAGCGACGTGTTCAACTTGAGGGTCAGCATGAAGCTTAAAATATTAGCTATAGTTATGTCCGCAGCACTGAGATGTTTACTAAGCGCTCATTTGAATGAACACATGTACACCTCATTCGCTACACACTGAGGCTTAGCTACACTCTTGACCTTGTCTTGAATGCTCACACATGCAGCACAGTCTTGTATCTGACCCTGTCCACCGGCCACCATAGCACACACTGGATTGCATGCACATATGTGTGTGCACATGTCATCAAACTACAATCCAATTAAAAATAAATCCAAGAGGTTCCTACACTACATTGTTAGCATTGCACTAGTGCATTGACAGAAACTATGGACAAGTGGAAAGTTACAAAGGATGCATATGGACAGGAACAAGTTTGAACTATCAAAATCCAGTTCACCTGGACTCCAGTAAACCTACAGTAACAGCAACCAAGCATACATAAGTGAAGGCAGTATACAACAATGTAGCTAATGTCAGATATCCACACAGTGGTACATGCACTGTACATTGCTCTGATACAGGCATGGAGTGTACAGTGAGGAGTAGTAGTGTGTGCGTGTGTGTGTGTGTGTGTGTGTGTGTGTGTGTGTGTGTGTGTGTGTGTGTGTGTGTGTGTGTGTGTGTGTGTGTTAGCTGGTAAGTGATATCAGGCCAAGCAAACTTAGAATAGCAAGTAATTAACCAGTATTCCGCACCACACAGACTGGCAGTGACAGTAAAAGAGACAAAAGCCATCAGATGTGCAACTCACAACATATAGACATCAATTTCAGCGTGGCAGATCCACTCCATGCTGGAGTGCCAACTCTTGTGCCAAGGCTACATCACCAGTCTTCTTCACTGCCTCCACTACTGTCTGCCATGTTCGAGGGAGGGTACCTGTTCCTGTCTGGTGTGAAGTCCACTTCCCCACCAAATCCAGCATACACTCTTCTAGGTTCCCCCTATTGTTTAAGCTAATGATCTCCATGAACTGGTACTCCACACCGAGGAAGATACCGAACTGCCTCCATCTTGCAACCAGTTGGTGATTTAAGGCTGCATATAGGTCTGCCACAGAGATAGGAGAATCAATTGTTGCACTTGACCAATGAAGGAAAAGAGACACCATTTACAGAATACAGACTGAACAGAGATTACCATGTAAAGTGTTGTCAATCTGGCATACTGCTGCAATAATGTGACATGTACAGTTCATGAATATAGTGCAGTGTGCAAACAACCACCACTGTCACTACAAGTAGCGGCAAAGGGACCAGTGATGGACATGACAGGCTAGATGCACGCCTACTCCCTCTGTTGACAGTGAGGCAGTTCCTCAAAGCAAACAAGCTCACTTATAGTGAGGGTCACACCGCTCTGACCCTGAGCTGTCCGCTGCGTGAGAGGGACCTCTCAGACTGCCACCATCCCAACATACAGACAGCGCTACTGTGCTGTCTGATACTTGACATACTGTGACTGTACACTCCCCAATCACATCTACGGTACACAGCAACCCAGCTAGTGCACATGTCCCACTGGTACCTACCACTGGTATGGACTGGGGCCGTCACCGTTGGGCTGGGAGATGAAGCAGTACCCGGGGTAGGCTCAGAAGAAGCAGGGGACACAGGTAGTAGGGCAGCTGAACAGAGAAGAGAATTGATGCTAGTAATTGTATGGTAGTCAGACACAGCCACATTCACACCCACACACCTACACCCATACACACCAACACACACACACACACACACACACACACACACACACACACACACACACACACACACACACACACACATATGCACACACCCCCACCCCCCCACCCCCCACACACACACAGCATCAAGCTGTCTGCAACTGTTGGAGGCCCTCACCAGTTGAGCTAGTTGCCACTTTCTTTGGCTTTGAACTGGTTAGATCAGGCCCACTGTGAGGACAGGGGCCACTTGGGATCTGTGAAACTGATCAACAGAGCACAATTCAATGTAACACTCAAACTACTACACACACTGCCCAACTCTTACAGTGACAGTGACCATGCAATACAATTGATACATCTAGCTGTCTCTGTTACTGCTGTCACAAGTAAACACTACACATTATAGTCCCCTCTAGTCCTCTGAACATAGTGGATGATGTGTTTGTGAACTGGTCAGTCTTCAGTCTCAACAATTACTAGCACCCAGCCCATAAAGGAATGTAGCAACAGTGAACCAAATAGCAGAAGTTACCTAGCCTCTTCAATTGGGTAAAGTCAACTGCAACGACCCACACCAAAACACTTGTCATGCACACCGTCAGGCACCCGAATATGCTACTCCACTTGAAACCACAAAACTACTCAGAACCATCCCAACAGGAGGCCCTCACGTCACACAGTAGTTGGGGGTATTAAATGGTGTGTGCAAATGATCGTGTGGGTGGAGGATGGTCTAACCTGGGTGAGGGGATGGAGTTTTCTCTGACCCCTCCCCCTCCAGAGAATAGCTGGTATGCTGTTCCTTTACAACAGCCTGTGAGAGAAAGCAAAGAAGGCATACTTTAGTGGATGAGATAGAAAAGCCACTACTGAATTACTGCACTATTCAACTCTCCTTCATCAGTCAACTCACATAATGAGACATGTTCTGAAACAGGTCAACCTCTGATACATTGTCACTGAGTAGTTTTGGCTCCATTGTCCTCTGGCAGCGGACAGATGCAGGGATATGGCTCTTCACCCTTAGTTCAGCAAAGTGTGGGCCTTCAGGAGCACTTGACTGAGTGGGGCACTTCTGACACGTCTGCCCAAGGACCAGGTAGGGACTGTCCCTGCACTCACTGCAGGTCCCACTGTGAGGGTCCTTGGCAGCCTTGCTGTGGAAGAGGAAGCAGTACGAGTCAGCAGTGGCCTTTATGATGGTGTCACGGTACTTCTGATATTGTCCTTCATGGCGATCCATTTGCACACTGATGTGGGTGGCATGATCAAACAGAATTACACTGCCCACCGTTCCTACTGCGAACTCCATTCGCACACGAGAGATAGAGTGGGTGCATATCTCCCACCCTGGTGTGGATTGCAAGCGAGCAATCATTCCTGTGAATACTCCACAAGGAATGAAATGCTTAGCTTCAAAGGTGATGGCAAAGCACAGGGATTGCTCCTGTGGTCTGATACCAACTCCTGATGGGGTTACATCAACTGGTGAGTTGGTCAGTACTGACGGGACAAAGAGAATCCTGTCTTCATCATGTGACTCCTTATCTGACGTGACCTCTGCTCCAATGAAGAGCTGGACCAGGAGGTCCATGAAATGGTCATGATCGATCTGAACCTCAAGGTCCCGAAGTGCTGCCTTTGTCAATTTGCCTTCATGTTTCAGCTTTCTCATGCCAACTCCTTCAACCTCTTCAAACTGCACTTGATACAGTTTGGAAATGTTCTTAAAGAGGTAGGAAGGATTGGTGAAGACCAGGCAGTCACTGTCTTCAGTGTGCCCTACATCAGCCCCACAAGGGTGAACGAGGAGACCAAGGGCATGGAAGTAGGTGACCATGGCATGAAATTCCCCTTCGTCACCAACAGAACCTTCTTCCTTGCAGCGTTGATACAGCTCACTGTATGAGTACAACGGCTTCTCTGCACCCTGGTTCAGCTCCAACAGCTGACGGAGGTACCACCTCACGGGGACTTCTACCTTAACAGCATCTTCCATTGCCTGCTTCGTTAGCCTCCTCTTGAGATGCTTGGTGGCACAACAGTGCTTACATTTACAGTGTTTACGCAACTGATGACTTTGGTCAACATAGAGCATATTGTTGACAGGGAAGAACATAAGGGTGGATCTGTGATTTGGCATAACCATCTCTTCTAGTAGGTGATATTTTGACTGCAATGTTTTATGCAATATTTCATTGACTGCCTTCAATTTATCCTCTGAATCTCCTTCAACCAGATTATCAAGGTGAGTGCCCACCAGCACAGCACAGGGCTTAGGGGACTTGCTCTCACACTTCACCTCTGAGGGAAGTTGAACCTTCCTGTCAGCAAGTGAGTGCACCGTCATCACCGAGCGTGTGATCATATCAGCAGTGGAGAGGGCGGATTTAGCTGAATACTTCTTCTTCCCTTCAGTGGAACACAGCTCATCTATAGGGCATTCTGTCAACTCCTTTGCCACGTTGAACACATGCAAGTAGATGGCGGGAATGTTGACAAATATTGGGAGGATATCGTGGTATGCCAGCTGTCCTCCACTGTCTAGGAACTGCAGGAGATGCACATCGGGCAGGGTGACATCAGCTATGTCAGGATTCTGCAATTCTTGGAACATTTGACTAATTATTTTTTCAACGAAGTCGGGTTTATGAACAGATGCCTGAATGGAGGATGTATCACCCAACGGATGAATAGGTGTTTCATGGTAGACCTCTTTATGTGTGCTCGGGAGAACATTTGTTTCATAAACCATTGACTCTGAAGCAACCTCAACTTCTGTTGTGCTACTTTGGATTGGTGTGACCAAGGCATCCATTTTCTGCTGCAGGAATGTGAGTAGACTGAGTATTCCACTGTCATTGTTTACCAGCATCCACTTCTTCTCAGCTACCACACACATACGGGCTTCATAACTACTCTTCTCAACTACTCTCTGACCCACATCATCCTCTGAGTCATCTGATGATGATGAATCTTTGCTTACGATTGCCCCTGATGATGGAATGAGACCAGCTTCGTCTGACAACTCTGCACTATCAGATGGACACACATTGACTGTTTTTGCTGTCTCTATCACAGGAGTGCTACCAACATCAGGTGGTGGCAGCCCCAACAGGTGGTTGAATAGAGAGGTCTTGCCGACTTGAGGGGGTCCAATGGTCATGGCCTTGGCAATGTGGAGGGTGATGGTGGGGTTGTCTCTGATAGCTTTGCGGTACAGTCTGAAGCAATCTACCTCTGTGAACCCTATAACACAAGACATACGTATGCTACAAATTAATACTTGATGGCATTTCATGCAGCTAAGTAAGGTCAATGCCCAGGGCAGTAGCCAATGGTGTGGTTGGTTCAATTTTAACCAGAGCATATTTTAGTTACCCAGCAGTCATTATAATTTTTGATACATGTTACCACGAGAAGATAACAACTGCGATAATGCAGAGTCATTAGACTCATCACTTCACATTACTAACCAGCTAACATAGCTAACATTGGGGCTGCAGTATCTATGTGCAATGATGTGTAGATTCTCAGATGTGTGTAGTACAAACACTCTGTAATGTTCGCCAGGTTACTGCCCTGGGGTGAAGCCACTGGTGTGGTTGGTCCAATTTTAATCAGACCACATTTTAGCCATTCAGCAGTCGTTACTATTCCTATAATACATGTTACCAGCACACTGCACACTGTGACCGCTGCTTGCAATTGTTGTGTCGTAGCTAACATTGGGGCTGAGTGGTGATGGTGGTGGTAGCTACGTACATGTAATGATGCAATATAATTGCCGAACCAAAAGGTGAGGCAAGTAATCTGGTAGCGTTGTTGTCCCACGTATGTATGTATGTATATCCACAACGCTTGCACAATACAATCCTATGCTTGTGTATGTGTATCCGTCATGCTTGTGCATTGCTTGCACAATGACGAGGCCAAAAGTAGCCCTGGGGGACGACTGTGAGCTGTCTGGAGCAGGTTCGCATAGCAAGTGCCAGCTGCAAGTTATTTGGCCATTTGGTTGCTTAGACACCTCTCACTGCCGCCCTGGTGTACTATGCTAAAGACAAAGGCGAAGCCCACTACAACACCTCCGAATGAATTGTCTTTCATGGGTGACAACGACGATACCATTCTGTGCACCTTCACACACTTTGACTCGTGCTCAAGGGTGCTGTCGTCTTCAAAGGCGCCTGCCAAACGCTTCCTGCACCCCGCCATGTCACTTGTGCTTGCCACAAGTCCAGCCACACCAAGAGCCACGTTCACACTACTTTGTCACCCAGCAGCTACCAATCTGATTCGCTAGACGCGAAGAGCACTAGGCTCCGTGAGAAGTAGCATGCGCATGATAACATCTTCCATCAGATGGGCAATTTGTCTACTTCTCACTAGGCACTTTACCTAGCCTTCTTCCTCATGTTCTCAGGCACACTCTACATTTTGCAGCTGCCCAGCGAGGCTGTTAGCACTGAATGTATGCCCTAGTATGTGTAGATTCTCACATGTCCACATGCACAGATATGAGTGTAGTGAGAATGATCTGTAATGTTGGCTTGACAGAGTATGTAGAAAGAGACACATAGAAGATGCAACTGTCCAATGAGCAAGGGCTCACCTCACTTTGGTTCAGAACTGGCTATACTGTATGTACATTGCCCAGGGACATTCCTAACACCAAGCACACCCCTCCATACACACACACAAACACACACACACACACACACACACAACACACACACACACACACACACACACACACACACACACACACACACACACACACACACACACACACACACACACACACATACACACACACACACATACACACACACATGCAGACACATGCGCGCACGCAGACACTGCACATACACATACACAAACAGCTGGAAATGCACAAGTGTACGTAAGTCTATTTACTTTGGACTGTATGCACTGGTGACTTGTGTTTAGGATCATCGTTGGAAATGTACTGGGCTATGTATGTATACATGGCCAGTTCTAAATGGAGTAGAGGTGAGCTACTTGCATCTGAGACCGCTGCTTCAAAATATTTGAGTCAGGGAAGAGAACAAGAAGATTTCGCTCACAGACAAGCTAGAAATGTACAGTATGTAACAATATAATGTTAATGTTCTGTTTCCGTTTAAAATAAACGAATTGACTGTTCTACGGTGTTGTATGGTCCGAACTGGTCAGTCTTCAGTCTCAACAATTACTAACACCCAGCCCATAAAGGAATGTAGCAACAGTGAACCAAATAGCAGAAGTTACCTAGCCTCTTCAATTGGGTAAAGTCAACTGCAACGACCCACACCAAAACACTTGTCATGCACACCGTCAGGCACCCGAATATGCTACTCCACTTGAAACCACAAAACTACTCAGAACCATCCCAACAGGAGGCCCTCACGTCACACAGTAGTTGGGGGTATTAAATGGTGTGTGCAAATGATCGTGTGGGTGGAGGATGGTCTAACCTGGGTGAGGGGATGGAGTTTTCTCTGACCCCTCCCCCTCCAGAGAATAGCTGGTATGCTGTTCCTTTACAACAGCCTGTGAGAGAAAGCAAAGAAGGCATACTTTAGTGGATGAGATAGAAAAGCCACTACTGAATTACTGCACTATTCAACTCTCCTTCATCAGTCAACTCACATAATGAGACATGTTCTGAAACAGGTCAACCTCTGATACATTGTCACTGAGTAGTTTTGGCTCCATTGTCCTCTGGCAGCGGACAGATGCAGGGATATGGCTCTTCACCCTTAGTTCAGCAAAGTGTGGGCCTTCAGGAGCACTTGACTGAGTGGGGCACTTCTGACACGTCTGCCCAAGGACCAGGTAGGGACTGTCCCTGCACTCACTGCAGGTCCCACTGTGAGGGTCCTTGGCAGCCTTGCTGTGGAAGAGGAAGCAGTACGAGTCAGCAGTGGCCTTTATGATGGTGTCACGGTACTTCTGATATTGTCCTTCATGGCGATCCATTTGCACACTGATGTGGGTGGCATGATCAAACAGAATTACACTGCCCACCGTTCCTACTGCGAACTCCATTCGCACACGAGAGATAGAGTGGGTGCATATCTCCCACCCTGGTGTGGATTGCAAGCGAGCAATCATTCCTGTGAATACTCCACAAGGAATGAAATGCTTAGCTTCAAAGGTGATGGCAAAGCACAGGGATTGCTCCTGTGGTCTGATACCAACTCCTGATGGGGTTACATCAACTGGTGAGTTGGTCAGTACTGACGGGACAAAGAGAATCCTGTCTTCATCATGTGACTCCTTATCTGACGTGACCTCTGCTCCAAGGAAGAACTGGACCAGGAGGTCCATGAAATGGTCATGATCGATCTGAACCTCAAGGTCCCGAAGTGCTGCCTTTGTCAATTTGCCTTCATGTTTCAGCTTTCTCATGCCAACTCCTTCAACCTCTTCAAACTGCACTTGATACAGTTTGGAAATGTTCTTAAAGAGGTAGGAAGGATTGGTGAAGACCAGGCAGTCACTGTCTTCAGTGTGCCCTACATCAGCCCCACAAGGGTGAACGAGGAGACCAAGGGCATGGAAGTAGGTGACCATTGCATGAAATTCTCCTTCGTCACCAACAGAACCTTCTTCCTTGCAGTGTTGATACAGCTCACTGTATGAGTACAACGGCTTCTCTGCACCCTGGCTCAGCTCCAACAGCTGACGGAGGTACCACCTCACGGGGACTTCTACCTTAACAGCATCTTCCATTGCCATTGTATGGTCCGAAAAGACGGTAAGAAAAGAACAGTTTACGTATGTACAGTAGCTCAGGAACACAGGTGCAGTAGGTAGCTCCGGAACGAGGGATAAGCGACTCGCAGATGTCGTATTCTCCCGCTGGCACCCCCAACGCACGACAACATTGTTGTATTTGCCTGTCGAACCGTTGCATACTTCTTTCGTTTGATTTGATCGGCGGTACCGTGCATTTTTCCGGCCATTTTTCCGCTGTTCTATAAAAACTGACGTTCTATTCGTTTTACAAAACGAAATGTTAACGTTATATTGTCACATACTGTACCAGGAGACAAGCAAAGAATGTTTCAGTGTAAGGACTAACTACTCAGTGAATGGACAGAAAGGCGTTCAGGGTCTTCACTGCTGCCAGCTGTCCGCAGCCGTACATCTTATATATCGCTGTGCACCATCCGTACACTAAAAGTACACGAACAAAATGGCTGTCTCGAAGAAAAGCCACAGAAATTGCTCAGCATGTGAACCGTCGAAAGGATACGCTTACACAAGCAAATGCTGATCTGCTAATATTTTATTCTGCAGTGTCAGTGCAGAGTCCCGAATCATTCTAAATCGTCCTAATGCAGATTCTACACTGACAGACAGACTGAAGCAACTACTTAAACCCCTGCACTATCACCTGTGGGTAACAATCAGTAACACAGCAGCACATGCAGACACATAACACACACACACACACACACACACACACACACACACACACACACATGCACTTAAATTTATTGCCCAGCAAGTAAAACCAGAACATGTCCAGTCTTATATCTACTGGTATAGCACAAATTGGTAGAAAAGAACACACATACAATGGTGTTAACTGTGGCATTTACCTCTGACTTGAGGGATCACCACTACTTCGCGCTCCTGAATGGAAATAGACATACAAAACAAATACATACACACACACACACACACACACACACACACACACACACACACACACTATAGGATTTAGTTCGGACATGAAGTTGGTGTACTTCTGTCCTTAACATTACCACACATATCACAGGTCACTACATAACCAGATGACACTTCACATTACTGCAACTCACAGGGCTATCTTTCCCTTTGGCTGTGACCCGTGGATCTTCCCAGGACGTGGCACGTGAAACTACAGTGGGAGGGACAGGGGTGTGGCAGGGGGTGTGGCAGAGAGGAGGGCTTTGCAGCAAACTCACTGTGGTCAATGAAGAATACGCGACCATTGCTTGCCTTCCGCATTTCCCACCCAGCAGGCAGAGGGCCTAGGTCGTCATGGGAACGTCCTGGGGGATGCCAGGTGGTGGTCTGGGTATTGAGGTCCTCCTGCACATAGCACAGCAGACAATGTGACAGCACATGATATCACATGACACAAAACAATCAATAGTGAAATCAAATTACATTATCATACAGGTGACTTGATGCAGTGTGAGGGTGGGAGAGAGGGTGGGAGAGAGGGTGGGAGAGGTGCAGTGTGAGGGTGGAGGAGAGGGTGGGAGAAAGGGAGGGGAAGAGGTGCTGTGTGAGGGTGGGAGAGAGGGTGGGAGAGAGGGTGGAGAGGTGCAGTGTGAGGGTGGAGGAGAGGGTGGGAGAAAGGGAGGGGAAGAGGTGCTGTGTGAGGGTGGAGGAGAGGGTGGGAGAAAGGGAGGGGAAGAGGTGCTGTGTGAGGGTGGAGGAGAGGGTGGGAGAAAGGGAGGGGAAGAGGTGCTGTGTGAGGGTGGGAGAGAGGGGGGGAGAGAGGGGGGAGAGGTGCAGTGTGAGGGTGGGAGAGAGGGTGGGAGAGAGGGGGGAGAGGTGCAGTGTGAAGGTGGGAGAGAGGGTGGGAGAAAGGGAGGGGAAGAGGTGCTGTGTGAGGGTGGGAGAGAGGGGGGAGAGAGGGGGGAGAGGTGCAGTGTGAGGGTGGGAGAGAGGGTGGGAGAGAGGGGGGGAGAGGTGCAGTGTGAGGGTGGGAGAGAGGGGGAGAGAGGGGGGAGAGGTGCAGTGTGAAGGTGGGAGAGAGGGTGGGAGAAAGGGAGGGGAAGAGGTGCTGTGTGAGGGTGGGAGAGAGGGTGGGAGAGAGGGGGGGAGAGGTGCAGTGTGAGGGTGGGAGAGAGGGTGGGAGAGAGGGGGGGAGAGGTGCAGTGTGAGGGTGGAGGAGAGGGTGGGAGAAAGGGAGGGGAAGACGTGCTGTGTGAGGGTGGAGGACAGGGTGGGAGAGAGGAAAAGGGTGAAGGAGAAAGTGTGACTGGTCATCCAGTGCCTACCATGTCATCTTGCTGGGAAGGTGCTGTGGCTTGTGAAGACTTGCTAGGTCCACGTTGAGAGCGGGCTTTGCTAGGGTGAACCTTAAGCATGGGAATTGACACAGTGTCAAGGAAATATTGTATACATTGGCATAGTGTTCTTATGCACAACAAAGAGTATTGTATAGCACTAACATACCAAACAGTATTGTGCTATTATGACATACAAAAGAGTATTGTATATCTTACATCATCCTAAACAGTATGCGTTCCTGTGGCCATCCTATAATACTTTAGTATACTGTCATGCCAAACAGTACAGCTCTGTATCCATACCCATGATGTTGTCTTTGTATTGTGGTCGACATAGTACACACGCCCTGATGAGTTGATCTTCCTCTCCCAACCTGGAGGTAGGGGTGGTATAATGGGCTGGTCCTCAGATCGGACTGGAGACCGGGAATGGGCCCTTGGCTCTTGAGGTACAGTTAAAGTAGGTGCAGTCAGTGTAGATCCCGTCTGCAATGTGGACGCCATGGCAACAGCTGATTGCTGCTGTGACGACTGAGGAGCAGGGCCACTGCGTTGCTTAGTGACAGGATGCTCCCACTGAGTTCTCCTCTCCATGTGGTTCACGTAGTAAACACGGCCATCGGCTGCAACACTTGATAACCAGCCCTGGGGGAGGTCAGTGGAAGGACCCTGGAGGTAGGAGGAGAGGGGAGGGTGAAGGGCTTTCTCAGTGATGGGTGCTTCTAGAGCAATGCATGCACAAACTACGTAAGCCTTCCTACACCAGGAGTCAAGGAGATAACACAGTCCCTTCTACCTGGCTTTTGATGCAGGAAGAGGGAAGGATGAGTCTTATCGATTAGTCACAATGAGAGCATGAATAACCTCTTGCTATATACATTCAATAAGGATTATCAAAGACAGACATTTGGATGAGACACCAGGAAAGAGACCAAGAGGGAGACCACGAAAAAGATGGTAAGATGACTTGATTTGATAATGTATGTATACAGAACTGGGTGAACCTGATATAGCAAGGCCTATTACTATAGCAATACGTCTAGTAGGTATGTACGTATTAAAATGACAGTGTGTATTCCAGCTACCTCAGGAGTGGCACCTTCCACAACAGGCGTAGCTGGAACAGGTGAGTTGGACGGCCGCCGTGACTGCTGCCCAGTCACAGGGTGGGTCCATTGTGTCTGTTGCAGCTGGTGATTCAAATAGTAGATGCGGCCATCGGGAGCGAAACATGCACTCCAGCCTTGGAGGAGATCAGTAGGCTAGAAGGGGAGGAAAGGGGGAGGAGAGGGGAATGTAATGCAACATGTGTGCAGTGCTTTACAATACACCATCTCAAGGCATCTCCATATGTTAACAAAGAGTATGTTCTGTCGCTAAAAACGGACCATCCAGAAATACATAATAGAATGAGATTTCCAACCTGCTAGCTACACCCCCACACCCTCTCTCACCAGCTGCTGGTCTGTCCGTGTGGGGGTGGGAAGTCGCCCCGGGTGTTCCCACTGTGATGCACCAGTCTGCCGGTTAACGTAGTACAGTCGTCCATTAGGGGCAGTTACAGCAGACCATTCCTCAGGGAGATCTCGTCCATTAGGGGCAGTTACAGCAGACCATTCCTCAGGGAGATCTCGTCCATTAGGGGCAGTTACAGCAGACCATTCCTCAGGGAGATCTCGTCCATTAGGGGCAGTTACAGCAGACCATTCCTCAGGGAGATCTCGTCCATTAGGGGCAGTTACAGCAGACCATTCCTCAGGGAGATCTCGTCCATTAGGGGCAGTTACAGCAGACCATTCCTCAGGGAGATCTCGTCCATTAGGGGCAGTTACAGCAGACCATCCCTCAGGGAGATCTGACAGCTGTGGGGGGGGGGGGGGGAAGATCGAGGATCAACCTGCCTTGCGTGCCTACCACTTCCTTGAAGGAGCTACTTACACAGAATCCACTATTTCATTTAAAGTACTGCATTAGGTTCTTCTAAATAAATAGTGTGAGTACAAACGCATGCACGCTTGCGTGCACACACACACACTATTACATACATCATCAAAACTTGGTTGCCATGGGAGATACAGTCGATTTGGTGCATGCACAGTCCTCTGTGCATGTGGGGACTCCTGCTCGTCCAGCGTTCCCACCCGGCGTATGGTCCTTGATTGATGGTCCACAATAACTTGCCGTCCTTGGGAGTCCTACACAGGCAGAAGGAGGAGGACACTCTACCGGGTGCATACAGGGGAGTGAGTAGCATTACTTACACATCTCAATAGTGATGTGCGAGTAATGCTAGAAGAGTGAGAATACAAACACACACACACACACACACACACACACACACACACACACACACACACACACACACACACACACACAGAACAGCTATCTTCCATCAAGAAGAGGATGACTGAGGAGGCAATACTGGATGACACTCAACAAGGCCGAGTCTTCCCCCCTTGCCCTCATCCCCCCTCTCACCTCCCCCTCCTCCCCCACAGCTTAACTGCAACACTATTACAATAGGCTAGTTGGCATAGTACACTGCAGCGAATCAGTGACTTCTCAACTTTATCAGTTTACCTCATCTCAGTGTGACACACCCACAAACCCACACACAACCCCACCCACTGGACACCTCCAATATTCACCCACACACTTGCTGTACACAGTGGCTCTCACGTACAATCCTATGCTCCACCCCCTGAGGGTAAGGGGAGGTTTCTTCCACCTCTGTCTCTGCGCTTTCTGTCGCAAACCCTTGTCGCAAGTCCTCGACGAAGTCCTCCCTGGATGTGTCCAGGTCTTCAAATGTTAGCATGAGAGTCAACCGACCTGAAATGCCATGGTTCTGTAACTGGTTGCGCAGCCTTTTTGCAATGTACTGCTGCTTGACAGGCTTCATGTGTGGAAAGCTGAACAGAGATAAAATTGTGTAAAAACACTTGTGAACTAAGTTAATACCATTACCAGAGATAACTAGAGGGTAGAGCGCTATTGGAGCAGTCGACAAACAGAGCAATGCGTTCATTGAACAATGCAAAGAAGCAGGAAGTTTCAACAGCAGACGTCAATGTCATGTACAAATATATAACTAAAGGACCTTCATGGGTTAAAATGTTATACAATTTCAAATATAACCCTCACTGCTATGTAGAGTCATTGAAAGAGAAAGAAATAAGGAAGAGGATGTTTCAGGCTTTAACAGCTGATCAAAGCCTTTGCGGCCCAACGTTTTCAGTTCCTGTTGCCAAAGACTTCGGAGACTTTGTTGAGAAGGCAAGGGGACTGAAACTAGACGCGGGCAGTACACTGGTGAGCTTTGATGTGACTTCACTTTTCACCAAAGTTCCTATTGCAGAAGCATTAGAAGTGATTGGCAGAAGACTGGAGGAGCAAGAAGCTGAAGACAGGAGAACCACTCTCTCTGTAGAGTCTGTTAAAAGACTGCTACTCCTATGTTTGACATCCACATATTTTATATGGAATGGCAGATTCTATGAGCAGGACAAAGGTGCAGCTATGGGTAACCCACTGTCCCCAGTGGTGGCAAACATCTACATGGAGCACTTTGAGGAATTGGCTCTGGAATCAGCAGAGTTCAAGCCAGCCACATGGCTCTGTTACGTTGATGACAACTTTGTTGTCTGGAATGAGGGAAGGGACAAGCTGCTGGACTTCCTTGAGCACCTAAACTCTATCAGGCCCAGCATTCAGTTCACAATGGAACTGGAGGAGGACAGAAAGCTTCCTTTTCTGGATGTCATGTTGACTAGACATGATGACATGGTGTGCTCGATTGTCCACAAAAAGATTTAATCTATTACCCACTCAGCATGCCTAACAACTTCCACAAAAGTTCCTGATTTATTGCCTGCCCACATCCCTCACTCCAAGTTTCCCTATCCGCCACAATCTTAATTGTTTAACAATTGCAATACTGCTAATTACTTTCTTGAGAATCGTCTGTCACAACTCTTAGTACTCCATAGCAATCAGCCTTCCATGACAATACTTGAAATGCTGGTACAGTGAACTCCTTGATTGACAAGGCATTTCAATTTCTGCACACGTGTTCACCTGGTTGGACTGCACACAGCAGCATACTGCTGCCACTCCATGCTCTGACATGCTTCATTTGAACAGTCAAAGCCAATATCATTACTCCAACCTGTCAATACTTTACAGCCATGTACATTGACCGCTGAAGTCATTCGTTGAGGGTTCCAGATGTCTGCTTAGGAAGGTGGCCAAAAGTTATAGTAGAAACACTCTGAATTATTGAAAACATTGACTATTTCGAACAAATCTATCTGTCTGACCTATCCAATCCTCAGGCCCACTCCAATCCTTCAAACCATGAAGCCACAACATTTGTCAGTGTTGCTGGTCATCAACGTCACATTAGCTCGAACAGAACAGTTACCACATTGTGACAATGATCAGCTCTGCTGGGAGGAAACTGTAAAAAAATCACCTGTCAGTGTCCTCAAAGTCAGCTGCAGCGTACTTCTCTGTCAGTCTATAAGAGCGAATATGCTGGGTGCCCTGCAGGCAAGGAAAAGCAGAGTATGAACATGGTGTTGAGCCACCAAATGCACTCTACCCCGCCATCCCTTCAGCAGCAGGTGGTCTTTGTGGCCCCTACCCACTATAAAATGACGGGTCTTACCTTTTGATAATAGAAGAATGATGACGGGTCATTGAGGTGGAAGTGCAGGTATGCACGTCCCAAGAAGTCATCACGGATCTGATGAAAACAATGCTATATAATTAACTGAGTTGCGTCACCCACAATAAACACTCACACGTGCACGCAATATCTGTCTGTTACCATGGTAACACTTACCAATTTGTTCTCACCGTAGACATTTAAAACAATTGTCCCAACGGCATGGTGACAGCGAATCTGCAAGAAGAATGAGCACACATCATTCCTACTCATCACACTCAAATGCCACCAGCAATAATAGTCATACAGCAATTAATGGACATAACAGTGATAACCACAGTTCTGACTTACCTTGAATCTAAAGTCCTGGTTCCATTGTGGGTTCAGTGTCTGCACATTTAGGAATGGAGGTCAGGTGCATGTGTGCATGTAGTGCTTTAGTATTGGTTTCAGGGCTAGGGTTACAGTGTTGGTCCATATTAAATTAAGCTCTAAACTCTTCAAACTAAAGACAATCACTAGGAATAGTCTCTGCACCACACACATGGACGCACGCATGCACACACACACACACCAGTCCAGTCCGTCTCCTTGCCCTCCTAAGGGCGTAGGGCAGGGCACCTGCCTGCGGCTGGTGCCCTGTTTCAGAGGCCATGCCATCAGAAAAAGAGGTGAGCTGGCCAGACTCACGCCCTAAGTCCCTGGGTTATCGAGTGGCTACTGGGTGCCATAGCTGTTATGGCCATTCAGGGTCACCCAGTTACCAGGACACGTAGCCGTAAAAGGTCGTTGTGGTTGTCCTGGCAGCCAGCTCAGGGTGCCCAGGGGGTGCGGTGATGAGATGGTGTAGCAGGCGAAAAGCCATATACGAGGTTCGCTGGGCTGCGTTGTTCCACGTCACTGGCTTGAGTAAGTTATGACGGCGGCAGTTGCTGCTGACGAGGACCTTTGACGCCAGCTCCGCAGGTGTCTTGCGTGCCAAGAACGTCCTTTGCCAGCAGAAATGCCACCACTTCCCCACAAAATGCTGAGTTTGCTGTCTCCTCCAGCGACCTCGTGGCCCTTCGCCGCCATCTTGATGATGACGTCTCTCTCTCTCTCTCTCACACACACACACACACACACATGCACATACGTACGCACACACACCTTCTTTCGGACAAGTGTGCGCTTGGTCTCTGGTTCGCTGTCACAGCCAAGAAAGGATATATTTGTATAGGGATCACTGTGTGCACAGGAGAGAGACTCACATCAAACTCTTCCCTCCACACACACGCACATACACAAACACACACATCCGCCTGGCCCACCTCTTCCCAAAGGCGTCCTTCTTGGCCAGCCCTCTGGCATCCACCACGCGTAGCTTTAGGAGAACCTAAAGAGAATCGTAGGAGGAGAAAGGGGTAAACTAGCACCCCGTAGTCTTGTCAACTGAACCGGATTGGTAGTACAACACAAATTCCGTCACGCGCGCCTGATCATCGACCAGAAAGCTCACATTTGACGATGTGGGTCTGGTGTAATCTCGTACCCGACCATGTCCGCCAGCCGCCATTTTATTCGGAGGCGGCGAATGTGTTTCACATTCCATTTCTGGTGTAGGTCGTACGAGAATGGTGGTACCCTCGACTCCCCGTTGGTCGACGGAAATGATGTACCCAGCGGGCGGGACTATCTCTCCTCTGCATGTGTAGGTCTGAAGCATCTAATGACGGGATTGCACAGCACCGAGCAACACGGCCACCTGACTTTGCAATTGGAAAAGCAGTGTATGGAGTCTCAGGATGCCTGCTCGAACGTCCGGCCGAAATTACGAATGGGCCGTCCTTCCGTTCTCCCTCCTGGTGCGGGGCCTAAGCGTCCTATTGTGCCAGACCGCATTCGTCCCTGATGAATATTGGAAGTGGCGCACAAGACTGCTTGTGTATATCCTATTAGCGCTGCGCGTTTATTTACACGCACCATGCACCAAGCACAGCTAAAGCTGTCCTGTAAACTGTTAACATCATGTACTGTGTAGTCTTCATTACTAGCAATGTGCCATGACTCCTCCATCCTGCCGCTGCAGGGGGGTGTGGTGTGGGTGTGGCTGGGTGTGTGTAACTGTTGCATGCTTGAACAACCTTAACTCCGCCCACCTGTGGTCACGTGACTTGGGAGTGGGGCAAGGCCATTCACAGCTCCGTCCATCCTCTGCTGTTTGCAGCTTGCTGCAGAGCTCTCTCCTTTCTTGGCCTGGACAGTGCAGAGGCAGTGGTGAGTGGTGGCTATACCGTATGCGCTTTAATTTTCGCGGGGTTTAATGTTCGCGGTTTTCGCGGATCAGCAGCCACCCGCGAATATTTCGTCCGCGAATATTTGGACATCACTGTAAATGGACGTACACAGCTCGAGCCAATCAATGACGTCATGCGTAACATAATGGCGATAATCGGCTACGGGGCAAACTCGCTTTGCTAGTTCCTTTGTTCCCGACCCGCTGTTCTTGCTGCCGACAAACATGTCTATTCGTCCTTACTTGGTACCCCAGCGCGACATCGTTCCAGAGTTGGAGAAGATTGTTCCATCAACGGCGAAGGCTGTACAGAAAGAAGTCGACATCACTACGCTCGTGGATGCAGCTGCTGCAAAGCGGATCGGTGGCCATGAGATCGATGAAAAGAGGCCAATATGACAAGACCACCACAGAGACCCAGAAAGCAAAGATCGCCAGGTATACCGCTGAAAATGGCATTGCAGCAGCCTTACGTGATTTAAAGACAAAGCATAGCTTAGAGTTGAAGGAGAGCACAGTGAGAGGGCGGAAGAAGACGTATTGCGCTGAATTGGCCAGCCGAAAAGAAAGGGGGATGATAAACCCATGGAAGAACTGCCTGTGCAAGCATTGGGACGCCCACTGGCACTAGAACAGCATGTCGAAAAGCATCCGCGAATATTTCAACACCACTGTACCCAGCACCCGCGAATTTAAAAACGCGAAAACCGCGAAAATTGCAAATCTGCGAAATATAAACCCCGCGAAAATTAAAGCGCATACGGTACCTTTATGTGTTGGAAACCAGTCATAAACGTTTCTTGATCCGCCTTAGGAGTGGCAGGTCTACTTACTTCTTACTCAGTTTTCAGCAGCACATATTAGCAAGTTCCTTCATTAACAGGTCACTTTGTAAATTTTAAAGTGTCAACATATTGATGATGGCACATTAAGTGCACGTTGTTGTGTGCATGTGTGTAGTGGCCACTGTAGTTGGAGTTATCCACTTTTAGTGCCTATTTGCAAAATGCATGTACTGCACTGTGAAAAGGGTTGAATGGTGTGTGGGATGGTGTGTAGTGAAGTACAGTGTTGTGTGATGGCGTGATGTGTGGTGTGATGTTATGTGGTGTGTGGTTGTAGATGAGCTCCAGACTACCTCCACTCTGCTCAATAACACAGACCCTTCCCATCCCGGTGTGTCTCCCTGCACCAGGTGCTCTGCCCCTGTCTGCTTCAGGCAGTACTGGCTGCCTTGTGTGACCTGTTTGTGTACAAAATGGCCTTCCAGCTCTGGAGCTCAAGAAGCATTGCAACCACTGCAGTATCCTCCTCATTCTCTCCTCACTCCCTCCTCACTCCCTCCTCACTCCTTCCTCCCTCTCTCTTGTCTCCCTCCCTTTTTCCCCATGTGGCAGTGGCATGTTTATCCTCATCTGTGAGTGGTCCCCTTAACTTGCCTTCCTCCTCCCCACACACACCAGCTGCATGTTTGCTGCTGCTCATCACCTGTGAGGTGCTGGGACACAGGTAGGTGGTGTTAGTGAGTGATGGCTTCCCCTCACAGTGTCAGAGTGATGGAAGCTTGTCTTCCTCTACCTTCCAGTGTCCTGCCGCATAAGGAGCTCAGGTTCATCCTGTCCACTCTTCCACTCATTGCCTGTCTCATTGGTTGTTGGCACACACTATGCAGTCATGCACCATCTCCCTCTCTTCTCCCCTCTCCCCCTGTCTTCTCACCCCCCCTCTCTTCTTACCCCTCCCCTCTCCTCTCACCCCTCCCCCTCTCTTCTCAACCCTTCCCCTCTCTTCTCACCCCTCCCGCCTCTCTTCTCACCCCTCCCCCCTCTCTTCTCCCCCCTCTTTTCTCTCTTCTCACCCCTCCCTCTCTCTTCTCCCCCCTCCCCCTCTCTTCTCCCCCCTCTTTTCTCTCTTCTCACCCCTCCCTCTCTCTTCTCACCCCTCCCTCTCCTCCTCTCTTCCATTATCCTCCTCAATCGTAACACATCTCACTCCTCTATCTCCTCCTCACCCATTCCTGTCTCCCAATGTGCAGCTCCTACTGTGTATCACCTCTGGTCAAGCAGGAAACACTGTAAGATGAGTGTGCATGAGGCTGCCACTTGTTGGACTGTTGGTATTTTAGCATGACCTTAATATTGAGATATACTGCTCTCCCTCCCCTCCCCATTCCCCTCTCCCTCCCCCTCCCCTCCCCTTTCTCCTCCCCCTCCACTCTCCCTCACCCACCCCTCGCACTAAAGGGAAGATGTGGTTGCACAGTGGTCTGTTTGCTTCCAGCCTCATTACAGCAAGCTACTTCTGCCTAGTCCACCAAAGAGGGACCCTTGATGCCGTCAGCATCCTTAGAAAGGTAGGGCTAGCTAATGCCTTCTTTACATTCCCCCCCATCCCCCTGGGGGGTCTCTGTACAAGCCAGTTGCACACTCTCTCTTGTGCTGTAGGAGCTCGGCAGGTTGGAGGATCCCCAGAACAGCTTGGAACTCTTCCTTCTTCCCTGCCACCACGCACCTCTCTACAGGTGGGTGGATGTGCTGTCACATGTTCATGCATCTTTTACCAGACTAAGAGTAACTAGGCTCTTATATCCTGCTGAGTAAGTGACCTGGGCTCTTACTCTCCCCTCCAATCACATCCACTATAATGCTTCATTGAGATTCATCCAGTGTCAGCCAATACGGTTAGCAAAGACTCCACCAACTACTGCAGAAACGCTAGCCCAGTGTGATGTGCACGCAATATGTTTTCCCTCTCCTCCTCACTA